>APFE030271293.1:56409-136870 GCA_000404065.3 Pinus taeda | reverse complement strand
TATCTTCAAACTTCAAATCAAATTTATAACAATAAAACTCTAACTATATATAAAATAATTTAACAATGCTTATAAAATAAAATAAAATAATTTAACAACACACCTCTACTTTTATATAAAATATATAATTTATATAGCATGCATATCAAAATTATGGGGAAAACTGGTGATGGTTTCAACAACATCAATGAGAAAGAAAGATTACAATTTTCCTTTCACACTTTGCAAGTAGATACGCCTTTGACGTTAAATTTCCATGGGATAAAAATAATGTTGATGACATATCGAAAGGACCACCAAATAGAACATGTTCCAATTATTCCTTTTGTGTAAGTGAGGAAGCAATTACTTGGCGGTAACACTTGTAACTAAGTAAAATATATTTAAACTGATCATAGTTTATAAAATATTTTTTGGGTAAATTTTTTATAAGGGTAATTGTTTAATAAAATGTTTTTTTGGTCGTATTCAGTTAAAAAATAAATAAATAAATTATAATTTTAATTATTAAAATTTATATTTTAAAACAAATAAATAATTTTATATATATTTCAAAATACAATTTAAATCAGAAAATATTATAATCTCAAAAAAAATCAAATGAAAAACCAAAATACCCACTCATTAAACTGCTCGAAACAATATCAGTAATGTAAAAAAAATTATTGATATTTATGCCTTTATTCACGCATCTCGATTCTCGTTGAAGTGTGGTAGAGAAGGAAGAGAGGATCTGCATCTATACATTGTGGGCATCTAACATAATTCATCAAACTTAGCAACCATCCATTTATTAAATCTTTTATTTTTCAAGTTTGGTTTATTATTAGTCTTTGTCTGGTCAAGGACTATATCACTAGCTTTGCTGTCAAAGTGCTTTGATTTTACTATTTTGTTGAGTTTTTCTAATTTAAACAAAAGTTTTAGGAAAATGTTAAAAATTTCTATTCGCTTATAAATTCAAAAATAATTTTCTAATTTCTGGAAATCTTATTTTTAATTTTCCATCGGCTGAGCGAGCCTTGATGCAACATAATTACCCTAGTGGAAGGGGTTTATTTTTGGTATTTATCAGTACCTGACAATTCATTTTAAAATAAAAAAAAAGACTAATTTTGTGATTGGCCATTCCATTGGTGAGTACTATGACAATGAAATTGACAAAATGCTCTGAGCAGGTCCTTTACATTAGTGCTCTAACAGTTGCAGTAAGGTAGGTATTGCTAGTGTGTTTATCTTTTATTTCATTTTAAACTTTTACAGATTTAGTTGTGTGAGAAAACAACTGCATAGAGTTGTGAATTTGTGCGGAATGAAGAATGTGTGAAAGAAGAGGTATGTGCAGAAGAACGAGGGTGTGGAGGGAATTTTATTTCTTATACCCAAAATTAATCTAACTTTAACTAGAAACTTAGTATCTTATATTAAATGAAGTCTTTTTTTAATGTGTGTGAAAAAGGAGCATTGTGCGGGACAATGGGTGTGCGAAGCAAGGAACAAAAACTTTAATTCCTAATATTCTGCATTTCCATATACATTTTCCCATAAGGGTGGATCGAAGTGGGATGTGCAGTTTTCAAAACTAGAAACAATGGTTTAAAAGGTAGAAATAGATAAACTTGGTATTCAAGGTTTCCGAATACTATGTGCATTTGTGATTGACATTTGTGAATTAAATACTTAAAATTATGCAATATTAAATTAAGTGTTTTTTAATGCATGTGAAGAAGTAGTGTTGTGCAAAAGAATGGGTGTGCAGAGAAAGGAACACAAACTTTCTTCCACGATGTTTTGCTTCTCCTCCCGCACACTACTCTCCCACAAAAAAAAAAAAAAAAAAACCACTTTAAGAAGAAACTTAGTATCCAATATTAAATGAAGCACCTTTTTGATGTGTGTGAGAAATGAGTGTTTTGTGGGAAAATGGGTGTGCGGAGCAAGGAACATAAACTTTAATTCATAATATTTTGCATCTTCGGCTACATTTCCTCTTAAGGGTGGATTAACGTGGACCTATTTTATTAGTCCAAGCTACTTATTATTATGTGATATTAAATTAATTTTTTTTTAGGTGTGCAAAGCAAGTAATAAAAACTTTCTTCATAAATGTTTCAGTCCTCATTCTTCACACCTCTCTCTTGCATGACAATACATATTAATCAATTAATAATGAGCAATGGGGGTGTAGAGGGAACCTGATTATGCAAAACAAAAAAAATATACAATGGCGAGAACATAAAAATATACATAGACATTTTCTCCTAGAACCCAAAACAGGGAAAACCAGATTGATTTTTCATTATATTCCTTTCAATGCTACAATACATTATATACATTCCAAAGCATCTATAAACCCCAATCCACTAACCTTGGATTAGAAAATAACCATAGTTCCCTTGAATGGATCTACAAAATACCATGGGAAAAACCATCATGCCCAAAAACCATGCACAAAAATAATGCACAAAACCATGGGTAGGTTTGTCCACAATCCTTGGGTCAACCCAACCATTATTGGGTCCACATAAAAAAATATTCTTGGGGCACTACCCCGGATCCCGTGCAAGGGGGCTACCGCTCGCTATAAACCCCCCAACAAGGGGGCTTTCCACCCCCCTGTGAGCCCCTCGTTGCCCGTGACACAATGTTATAGCATGTGGGACTAGTCATGGAAAGAATAGAACACATACCTAACACTTTAAGCAAAAAATTAGTATCCAATATTAGATGAAGTGTCCTTTTGATGCGTGTGAGAAAGGAGAGTTATGCGGGAGAATGGGTGTGCGAAGCAAGCAACATAAATTTAATTCGTAATCTTTTGCATTGTTGCCTAGATTTCTTCTTGAGGGTGGATTAACATGGGCTTGTTTTATTAGTCCCTGCCTTGCCAGAGACTATAACGCTCATTTCACAGTCAAATTGCATTGACTCTCAATTATTTTGCTAAGTTTTTGCAATTTTAACCAAAGCTTTGGGAAAATGTTGAATATTTCTATTTTCTGATATTAGATGATTCAATCTGCACTTTTCAAAACTTTGTTCAAAAACTTTAATAATTTAAAAACTAGAAACAACTAATGTTGGTATTCAAGGTTCCTAGATACTTATTATGTAATATTAAATACATTTGTGGATTAAATATATATTACGCAATATTTAATGAACTATCTTGTTAATGTGTGTGAAGAAGAAGTTTTGTGTGGTAGAACAGGTGTGTGGAGAAAGGAATATAAACTTTCTTTCACAATGTCTCGGTCCTCCACATAACTTTTCTATCCACAAATTTGTTGTGCACAACTCCCTCTTGCATGATAATACATAATATTTATGGATTTCAAATACCATGTACATTTGTCATCTTACATTTTTGAATTAAATACTTATCATCGAATATTAAATGAAGTGTCTTTTAAATGCATGTGAATAACAGGGGTTGTGGAAGAATAAGTGTGTCGAGCAAGGAACACACTTTTTTTTCCAACAACGTTTCATATCTCCATATGCATTTATGCAGATCTCTATCCAAAAAAATAGTAAATATTAATGAGTTATTAATGCTTTTTAATTTTAGTTAGTGTTTAAGATGAAGCTAGTATTAATATTAAATTTCACAGCAAGTGGATGTTATTATAGGTTAAGATGAGAAAATTAGAAATATTACATTTTTAACAAATTTGTAAACATTTTATATGATGCATTTCACTTGTGGAGCTAGTTTACAACTACAACGCTTATTAATGGCTTCATAGAACAACCATCATTTCATAACATTTTAGAGTACATGCAATTTAACACTGATACAATCTAAACAATATGCAAGGAGATGACCTGCGCATGCACGTATTCGATGAATGGAATGCTAAAAAGGCTGCTATTTAGCTGCAACAATGTTTTATATTAATCATATATACTAGTTATCTGTAACACCCCACCCCACATTTAATCACTTTCAAACTTACCAGGGTAAACATGAGATGAGAGTTACTATGCATGACCCAACTTCCAAGATTCAGTTATGGAAATGGGATCCACTTGTCTAGGACTTACTGCAACCACCTAGAGACACATAATCACACTAATATTAGTTCAACTTCTCTTGGTGATCATTTCCTTGAGCTTAGCCTAGATTTACTTCCTAGCCGCACACATGTAGGCCCATCAATGTAGCTAGTGGCATCCAGCCACACAGATAACCCATCTTCAATGTTTCCAGAGCTGATATTTCCTAGCTCTGAGAGCGCGACCACATACCCTGTTTTGGAATTTTAGGGCTAGCCTATAAGCCATCTGCCAAAAAGTTTCTAGAACTCTATAACCAAGGTCTTTGTGTCTTCATGCTCTACTCTTGCTCAAGCTCACCCGGTACAAGTCATTCATTTTTACAAACATATTGTGACCAAGTTCATGTAGGTTTGGATGCATAGTTTGTTCATTGTTTTCATTAGTTTCATCATAAATTCATCATGGAGGCTTAATGCCCTCTCATACTAGCTACATAAAACACACATTAGCTCATACATCCATATAAAACATCCAAGAACCTGTCAATCATGAGCAAGATTAATAACGGGAATTTAAGATAATAAGAAATATTTTATGCATGTAACAAGCATTTAAACATAATGAAACTATGACAAAACAATCACATAATCAAAACATTAACCCAAAACTTATGCTCATTGATCTCATTAAATAATAACACATAATAACATATGCATAGTGCAAACCAAGTCAGGGACTTCCACGTACCACCCAACCATAGATTAGGTTGAACCAAATCTTTCTTCCAGTGCAATCACTCTTGTGCCATATTCAAAGCCTAAATTTGGGATTACATGGGACAAACCAAAACATAACCAAACATGGAATCAAGAGGAAACCATCTCCAGCCTCAAGCCACAGTGATTTCACCTAATACCCAGTCCAGAAATCACCAAAACCAATACAAGCTAGGATGCCTCAGAATTTCTTCACCATACTAAGAGGAATTTTTATGTCTCCACCCACCTGTCAAGAGATTCTCGGAGAAAACCATGTCCACCCTCAACCCTAAGCATTTTCTTGAGACCACCTCAAGTAGGATCCAAAATCTTTTATCATCCAAAGCTCAACCAAAACAGGGAACCCACTACATCATGGCTATCTAGGAAATGGAAAAAGGCAAGGATGCACATGATTATCAATCCAAAAAAATATCAATGCCAATGACAACAAAATGACTAGAAAACCAATGCATGAATCATGCATTCAAATCCCAAAAAGATAATCAAACATGCACATTGTTACCTGCAAAAAGCCTTATTCTTGTTTCTCTTTTCTATATTCTTTTATGCCCTTGCTAGATGTTGTTCAAATCTTCTTCTTGGCTGCCACATAAGTTCATATATGAGTTGAATTAATATATGAATATTTATTATTTAAGTTTATTAAGATAACTCTAATATAATTTTATCGAAGTGCATACGAAGTTATCATTTTGTGGAGTATGGAGATGTGGAGGAAAGCTATGCAAAGATGGCTTTCATTGTGTGGGATACAAAGGCACATATGTAGAAATAATGATATATTGCGAAAATGTGGACATTCTCGAATAAACACAAGATGTGAGTCTCACACAAAGAAGCACAACCTTAATCAAGTAGCGACTATGCTTACAGCGCAAGCAACACAAACTTTAATTCATATTGTTCTTAATATTTAGATACCATCCATATTAACTCTCAACTATTAACCATGTTTGATGGCCTCGAGTGCGGAAGTGCAGAAGAAGAAGAATGAAAGCTTCCTCTACATATTTGCACTCTACATAACTTTAAACAATTGAAACATTTAACCTCTTTTGAACTTTATGGTAAAATAACTACAAAGGTTTGAGGACGGAAACCAATCTATCTCAGTATTTAGTAAGCTTGTTCAGAACAACTTATAGTTTGTTTCATTTACAAACTATTCCCCTCCTGCATACTTCTACTGTAAACGTACTTCTTTGATTTTCAAAAGTGCAACCAATGATAAAAATTAATTAAAAAGTTAGCAATATAAAGCAATATAGGTTCAAGTAACTACCAAATTCAACCATATAACATTGTTTTTTAAAACAATTAATGCAGAGGTGCAAAATAGGTTTTCTTGTTGCTCCTTCTGAACCTGTACACAACCACATCTCTGCACTCAGTGCCACCAAACATAGTTTTAAGAACCATACTTTGGATTATTCGAAAAGCAATATTCAAAAATATGTTCGTTGACTTTAATCTATTACTGGATTATCGAATTATATGTTTTAAAATTTTACTCTAATGAAGCTATGTGAAGATGGATTTGATTGTACAAAGTACGCAGGAGCGGAGGAAAGCTATGTGAAGGTGGCTTTCATTGTGTGGGATACAGAGGTGCAGACATGAAAATAACAACAAATTGCAAAAACTTTGGAATATGAGCTTGTATAGCTTTTGAATCTATAACGTTGTCTGAAAACATTGATTCAACATAATTTTATGAGCTTGTTTTTTTTAGCTTTTATATTGTATCTAATGGTTTGTAATTGATCATAATGAAAATGAACACACATGGAAATTTATCCAATGTCGCATTGTGACTTTACAAAATTAGTCAACCACATTTAGTAATGTGGTTGACTATGTTTGATTATTTTGACTAACATAGTGAAAGAAAGTCAAACATTGTTAATCTTTAAATAGTTGACGATAATATTAAACCTTGCTCAAACATAATCTCCTATTAATATTATTGATTAATATTGATGATTAAACATGTTGTGTCATTGGAATGGTACATAAATTTCAATGCCGCATTGTGACAAACATTGTTGCAATGTGACAATCATTGTCACAATCCTACATTATATCGCAATTTATCCAATGTCACATTGTGACATTACAAAACTAGTCAACCACATTTACTAATTTGATCGACTATCTTCAACTATGTTTGATATCCAACACTCTTCAACTTTAGTCAAACATAATTTCCTATTATTATTATTGCTTAATATTAATAGTGAAACATAGACAACCACATTAGTCGACAAAATCAAACATTTATAGTCATTGTTTTAATTGTTGACCGTGATCAAACTTTGTCACAATGTGACAATCATCGTCGCAATGTTACATTACATTGCAATTTATCCAATGACATATTGTAACTTTATAAAATTAGTCAACCACATTTACTAATGTGGTTGACTATGTTCGATTATGCTTGACAATTAACACTCTTTGATGTCAATCAAAGATAATCAACTAGTAATATTATTTATTAATGTTAATAATCAAACATAGTCAACCACATTAGTCAAACAATGTCACCCTCTATAGTCAATGTTTAAATAGTTGACCATGATGAAACTTGGTCAACCTTATGTTTACCATATTTAACAAAAGTCAACCTCATTCACTATATTTAACATTTGAGTCTATAATATTTGTTTTTTAATATTGGGTTTAATATTAGGGTTTATTATATAGGGTTTAATATATAAGGTTTATAATAGATGGTTTAATATTAAGGTTTAATAGTGGTTTTGATTTTAGGGTTTATAATATTGGTTTTAATATTAGGATTTGTAATATTGGATTTATAGTATTGAGGTTTAATATTAGGTTTAAAATATTAGGGTTTATAATATTACAATTTATAATATCAACCACATGCACAACCACATTGCAATTTGTCCAACATGACATTGCGACATTACAAAATTAGCCAGCTACATTTACTAATATAGTTTACTATGTTTGATAGTTAACACTCTTCAACTCGGTCAAGCATAATAAGCTATTAATATTATTAATCAAACACATTCAACAACATTAGTCAAACAATGGCACCCTCTATAGCCAATGTTTAAATAGTTGACCATGATGAAGCTTGGTCAACACTATGTTTATCATATTTACCAATAGTCAACCTCATTCACCATATTTAACAATTGGGTTTATAATATTATGTTTAATATCTTGATTTATAATTTTGGGCTTATAATAAAGGGTTTATAATATTATGGTTTTATATTAAGGTTTTTATATAATATAGTTTATAATATTAAGATTCCAATGTTAATTGAAACTTACTCTTAGTTGCATACTTAACTTATCCTTACTTATAATAAAGCGCTAATATTAAAACTATAATATTAAAATCAAATATTAAGACCTATACTAAAACTAATATTAATACCTCAAACTAAAACCAATACTATTATCAAATTATATATTAATTATATTAATATTATAATATTAATGTACTAATATTAATAATTATAATTATAATATAATAATACTAAACTTAATTATTAAAAGTAATATTAAATTATATTAATATTAAATTCTACCATATACTTAATGATTATTAATTTATGTATATGATTGATAAATCTTTATTATTATTTTTTGCATATTATTGACAAGTTCTTATTGTCTATATCAACCACATTTATAAATGTGAGGGTGCTACTATACTTCCTTTATAAAATATGCATATAAATATGCATAGGTTTAAATTTATCACATTTTTCCATATTTTTGTGATGGCCGTTTGAAAATTTGATCAATTACTAGATTTAACATGGGGCATAAAGTTGAGAGGATGCTTATAGTACAACTTTAATATCCAGAAGCTTTGATTATCATAAAGTTGAGAGGATGCTTATAGTACAACTTTAATATCCAGAAGCTTTGATTATCCCAGTTTAATAATATTTTTTGATTTTGTGAATAAGAAAAAAAAAATCATAATAGGGTCAATATTTATAATATGGATTAGTGTGGTCTTAATTTTAAAAAATAAAGATAAAAAATCAATTATAGAAATTTGTTTTTTAATAATTAAGAAAACCAATTGATTAATATAAAAAATTATGTACACCAACGGAAAAAATGGAAATTGGGAAGTACTAAAAGGTTTTTTAAATGTTTTTCTCATCATTATTTTAGAATCAAACTTTCTAGCTAATCAATAAATAATATTACGATAAGAATGAAAGAGACAACAAAAAAAATCGATAGAATATGCTCCACATTATTCTTACCTGGCGGCCGTTGTTATGAGTTAAATATTACTTTTCATTGCTATATGGTATTTATTTATTCTGAATTATAAATTTATGTTTTCTACAAAATGACTTTTATACCCAGGAATGCCTTAAAAATCTACTCTATAACCCATAAACACAAAATATATATATATATTTAACCCATAAACACAAAATATATATATATTTTTAAATCATGAAATGTAATTAGAAAATAATTTATCCCATGATGAACCCATGTGTTGAAAATTTTAGCACAATTTTTAATTAATTTAAAAAAATGATGAAAATCCTACCACTCGTGAGAAGTCTGATTAAAAGGGTGGAAGACTACGGTGGTCGCTAGTATTTTTGTTATAATCAATGGATTGTTGTTCCAGTTTGCAACTTGCAATGCACAATCCGCAGCGACTCATGAAAGTCACGTGGTGAATCCATGTGGGGATTGGGTGTACCAATATGTAGCCATTCCCCGCAATAAATAAATCCAATTAAACTATTATTCCCGGAAATATTCCGTGTGGGGATTGATGCCATGTATGTATGCATGTTTATCTTCTCTTCATGTCATGACAACATCATCTAATCTAAAGGAAGTTTTAGATTAGGAAAAAATAAAATAAAACATATATATACATATATTGTGTTTATGGGTTACAGAGTAGATTTTTAAGGCATTCCGTGGTATAAAGGTTATTCAGTAGGAAAAATTTTAGCTATGGATTAGTGTTGCTCAAGCCATGTGTCATTTCTAGGTAACTTTGAGAGCTTAGCTTAAATACCCTTGAGTCACAATTACTCAAGTCACAAATTAAAGTACCAATTATCTCACGATCAATTTAGCAAATTTTAATATTATATATATATATAATATATGATGAATAAATTTTCGTTCCGCAATAAAAATAGTTTATGGCGACGAGTGTGTTTTTTTTTGCATTCTCTTTTGCATTCAATATTTTCTTATTCAAATTAATAATAATTGAACTATAGTTTTTAGAAATAAACAAAAATAACAACTCATCAAACTTTAGAATAAAAATTGAAGATTGGTGAGGAAGAATCCATATCTATAAATACGTGTGGCGTTGGTTGGTTCAACCCTTTTACACGTTTTTTGATGTATTACCATATCTTTAAATTTAATATCGAATAAATGAGATGATGAGGTTACGTCCACTACTTTGGTTTTTCGACCTAAAGAAAACATTAACATGAATATTTTTTTTTGTGTGTGAGAAAGGAGCATGTGCGGGACAGTGGGTGTGTGAAGCAAGGAACAAAAACTTAATTCTAATATTCGCCCTCCATTATATTTTCCTATTGAGGGTGGATCGAAGTGGGATGTGCGTTTTCAAAACTAGAAATAATGTTTAAAAGTTAGAAATAGATAACTTGTATTCATGGTTTCCGAATACTATGTGTTTGTGATTGCATTTGTGATTACATACTTAAAATTATGCTATTAATTAATGTTTTTTTAATGCATGTGAACAAGTAGTGTTGTGGGAAAATGGTGTGCGGAGCAAGGAACATAAACTTTAATTCATAATATTTTGCATCTTCGGCTACATTTCCTCTTAAGGGTGGATTAACGTGGACCTATTTTATTAGTCCAAGCTACTTATTATTATGTGATATTAAATTAATTTTTTTTTAGGTGTGCAAAGCAAGTAATAAAAACTTTCTTCATAAATGTTTCAGTCCTCATTCTTCACACCTCTCTCTTGCATGACAATACATATTAATCAATTAATAATGAGCAATGGGGGTGTAGAGGGAACCTGATTATGCAAAACAAAAAAAATATACAATGGCGAGAACATAAAAATATACATAGACATTTTCTCCTAGAACCCAAAACAGGGAAAACCAGATTGATTTTTCATTATATTCCTTTCAATGCTACAATACATTATATACATTCCAAAGCATCTATAAACCCCAATCCACTAACCTTGGATTAGAAAATAACCATAGTTCCCTTGAATGGATCTACAAAATACCATGGGAAAAACCATCATGCCCAAAAACCATGCACAAAAATAATGCACAAAACCATGGGTAGGTTTGTCCACAATCCTTGGGTCAACCCAACCATTATTGGGTCCACATAAAAAAATATTCTTGGGGCACTACCCCGGATCCCGTGCAAGGGGGCTACCGCTCGCTATAAACCCCCCAACAAGGGGGCTTTCCACCCCCCTGTGAGCCCCTCGTTGCCCGTGACACAATGTTATAGCATGTGGGACTAGTCATGGAAAGAATAGAACACATACCTAACACTTTAAGCAAAAAATTAGTATCCAATATTAGATGAAGTGTCCTTTTGATGCGTGTGAGAAAGGAGAGTTATGCGGGAGAATGGGTGTGCGAAGCAAGCAACATAAATTTAATTCGTAATCTTTTGCATTGTTGCCTAGATTTCTTCTTGAGGGTGGATTAACATGGGCTTGTTTTATTAGTCCCTGCCTTGCCAGAGACTATAACGCTCATTTCACAGTCAAATTGCATTGACTCTCAATTATTTTGCTAAGTTTTTGCAATTTTAACCAAAGCTTTGGGAAAATGTTGAATATTTCTATTTTCTGATATTAGATGATTCAATCTGCACTTTTCAAAACTTTGTTCAAAAACTTTAATAATTTAAAAACTAGAAACAACTAATGTTGGTATTCAAGGTTCCTAGATACTTATTATGTAATATTAAATACATTTGTGGATTAAATATTTATTATGCAATATTTAATGAATTGTCTTTTAATGCGTGTGAAGAAGAAGTTTTGTGTGGTAGAACAGGTGTGTGGAGCAAGGAATATAAACTTTCTTTTACAATGTCTCGGTCCTCCGCATAATTTTTCTATCCACAAATTTGTTGTGCACAACTCCCTCCTGCATGATAATACATAATATTTATGGATTTCAAATACCATGTACATTTGTCATCTTGCATTTGTGAATTAAATACTTATCATCGAATATTAAATGAAGTGTCTTTTTAAAGCATGTGAATAAGAGGCTTGTGTGGAAGAACGAGTGTGTCGAGCAAGGAACATAATTTTTTTCCAACAATGTTTCATATCTCCATATGCATTTATGCAGATCTCTCTCCAAAAAAACTAGTAAATATTAATGAATTATTAATGCTTTTTAATTTTAGTTAATGTTTAAGTTGAAGCTAGTATTAATATTAAGTTTCACAACAAGGGGATGTTATTATAGGTTAAGATGAGAAAATTGGAAATATTACATTTTTAACAAATTTGTAAACATTTTATATGATGCATTTCACTTGTGGAGCTAGTTTACAACTACAACGCTTATTAATGGCTTCATAGAACAACCATCATTTCATAACATTTTAGAGTAAATGCAATTTAACACCGATACAATCTAAACAATATGAAAGGAGATGACCTGCACATGCACGTATTCGATGAATGGAATGATGAAAAGACTGATATTTAGCTGCAACAATGTTTTCTATTAATCATATATACTAGTTATCTGTAAAACCCCACCCCACATTTAACCACTTTCAAACTTACCAAGGTAAACATGAGATAAGAGTTACTATGGATGACCCAAATTCCAAGATTTAGTTATGGAAATGGGATCCACTTGTCTAGGACTTACTGCAACCACCTAGAGACACATGATCACACTAATATTAGTTCAACTTCTCTTGGTGATCATTTCCTTAAGCTCAGCTTAGATTTACTTCCTAGTTGCACGCATGAGGGCCTGTCAGTGTGGCCAATGGCATCCAGCCGCACAGATAACCCATCCTTAATGTTTCCAGTGCTAATATTTCCTAGCTCTGAGAGTGCGACCACATGCCCTGTTTTGGAATTTAAGGGATAGCCTATAAGCCATTTGCCCAAAAGTTTCTAGAACTCTATCAACAAGGTCTTTGTGTCTTCCTGCTCTGCTCTTGCTCAAGCTCACCCTGTACAAGTCATTCATTTTTACAAACATATTGTGACCAAGTTCATGTAGGTTTGGATGCATAGTTTGTTCATTGTTTTCATTAGTTTCATCATAGATTCATCATGGAGGCTTACTACCCTCTCATACTAGCTGCATAAAACACACATTAGCACATATATCCATATAAAACATCCAAGAACCTGTCAATCATGAGCAAGATTAATAACAAGATAATTTAAGATAATAAGAAATATTTTATGCATGTAACAAGCATTTAAACATAATAAAACTATGACAAAGCAGTCACATAATCAAAACATTAACCCAAAACTTATGCTCATTGATCTCATTAAATAATAACACATAATAACATATGCATAGTGCAAACCAAGTCAGGGACTTCCACGTACCACCCAACCATAGATTAGGCTAAACTAAATCTTTCTTCCAGTGCATTCACCCTCGTGCCATATGCAAAGCCTAAATTTGGGATTACATGGGACAAACCAAAACATAACCAAACATGGAATTAAGAGCAAACCATCTCCAGCCTCAAGCCATAGTGATTTCACCTAATACCAGGTCCAGAAATCACCAAAACCAATACAAGCTAGGATGCCTCAGAATGTCTTCACCATACTAAGAGGAATTTTCATGTCTCCGCCCACATGTCAAGAGATTCTTGGAGAAAACCATGCCCACCCTCAACCCTAAGAATTTTCTTGAGACCACCTCAAGTAGGATCCAAAATATTTTAGCATCCAAAGCTCAACCAAAACAGCGAACCCACTACATCATGGCTATCCAGGAAATGGAATAAGGCAAGGATGCACATGATTATCAATCCAAAAAAATATCCATTCCAATGACAACAAAAATGACTAGAAAACCAACACATGAATCATGCATTCAAATCCCAACAAGATAATCAAACATGCACATTGTTACTTGCAAAAAGCCTTCTTCTTGTTTCTCTTTTCTCTATTCTTTTATGCCCTTGCTAGATGTTGTTCAAATCTTCTTCTTGGATGCCACATAAGTTCATATATGGGTTGAATTAATATATGAATATTTATTATTTAAGTTTATTAAAATAGCTCTAATATAATTTTATCGAAGTGCAAACGAAATTATCATTTTGTGGAGTATGGAGATGTGGAGGAAAGCTATGAAAATATGGCTTTCATTGTGTGAGATACAAAGGTGCAGATGTAGAAATAATCATATATTGCGAAAATGTGGACATTCTTGAATAAACACAAGATGTGAGTCTTACACAAAGAGGCATAACCTTAATCAAGTAGCGACTATGCTTGCAGCGCAAGCAACACAAACTTTAATTCATAATGTTTTGAATATTTAGATACCTTCCATATTAACTCTCAACTATTAACTATGTTTGGTGGCCTCAAGTGTGGATGTGCAGAAGAAGAAGAATGAAAGATTCCTCTACATATTCACACTTTGCATAACTTTAAACAATTGAAATATTTAACCTCTTTTGAACTTTATCGTAAAAAGAACTACAAAGGTTTGAGGATGGAAACCAATCTATCTCAGTATTTAGTAAGCTCGTTCAGAACAACTTATAGTTTGTTTCATTTACAAATTTTTCCCCTCCTGCATACTTCTACTGTAAACGTACTTCTTTGATTTTCAAAAGTGCAACCAATGATAAAAATTAATTAAAAAGTTAGCAATATAAAGCAAGATAGGTTCAAGTAATTACCAAATTCAACCATATAACATTGTTTTTTAAAACAATTAATGCAGAGGTTCAAAATAAGTTTTCTTGTTTCTCCTTCTGAACCTGTACACAACTGCATCTCTACACTCAATGCCACCAAACATAGTTTTAAGAACCATACTTTGGGTTATTCAAAAATCAATATTCAAAAATATGTTTGTTGACTTTGATCTATTACTGGATTATCGAATTATATGTTTTAAAATTTTACTTTAATGAAGCTATGTGAATATGGATTTGATTGTACAAAGTACGGAGGAGCAGAGGAAAGCTATGTCAAGGTGGCTTTCATTGTGTGGGATACATAGGTGCAAACACGAAAATAACAACAAATTGCAAAAACTTTAGAATATGAACTTGTATAGCTTTTGAATCTATAACGCTATCTGAAAACATTGATTGAAGATAATTTTATGAGTGCGTGTTTTTTAGCTTTTATATTGTATCTAATGGTCTGTAATTGATCACAATGAAAATGAACAAACATGGAAATTTATCCAACGTCGCATTGTGACTTTACAAAATTAGTCAACCACATTTAGTAATGTGGTTGACTATGTTTGATTATTTTTTACTAACATAGTGAAAGAAAGTCAAACATTGTCAATCTTTAAATAGTTGACGATAATATTCAACCTTGCTCAAACATAATCTCCTATTAATATTATTGATTAATATTGATAATTAAACATGTTGTGTCATTGGAACGTGTTATCGCTCAGGCTGTCCCTAAGCTCCTGTAGGGATACGGCCGAGGTAACCACAAACCAATCTTTGGACTGCAGGTTCTAGCCCACCTACAATCAGAGAGGGCTCTCTCTTTTATGATTTAACTTTGTTGATGATGAATTTAGGCTAGCTTTTTGGTTCAGGGGTTTTTGTTTGTGTTTGGATGGAAGGAAAATGCTTTCAAGCAGAGATGCAATTCATGAAGTGATAGGTTTCAAACCATTGGGCATGGAGTCATGGGTTAGGATTACCAGTGCGTTTTCTTGGTCACAAGAGGAATATGGAGCGAGATAGCTACACATAACACAACTTTCAAATTAAAAGGATGAATGACATGTAAGGAATGAGAGGCACTTAAGAATCTCTCACTCAGCTTAACAGAGGGAAGGATGATCTCTATCTAGGGGAAATGAAGAATCCCTGGATAACTGTCTAAGGTTAGGGCAAACATGAGCCATGTGGAATTCATATTTATGCCTAAACAGAGGAAAACATAAAGAAACAACAGAAATTGAGCATAGAGTGTATTTAAACAAATTCTAAGCTAATCTTCTTTTCTGCTGTTTAGATGGTAACTTATGAATGGAAAACAGAGGTAAGAAGTACTTATTGAGTTATGCAACAGCACACGAATTCCATAATCACTCTTCAACCGTTAAACACAGTGAACAATCCATTCTCCAAAGCTCATAAGCAGTCTTTGATTATAGAAACTATCAGGTATTACAGTGCGAGTCTCTCCTGGAGCAACATTAGCTAAAGATAGCTTGTCGGCCAACCAACCCTTAATACAGTCTTGAGGGCTCTTTTTATAGTGCAAATATCTCAAAATATTTATTACAATCGACCTAAAACAGGTCTACCAAAAGGCTTTTCTAAAATCTAATCATTGCTGGAATTAAATGCAAGTAAATCCTTTCGGCTGCGCTAGAGGCAACTGAATCAAGTTGAGTTGATGAGGTGTCCTGTGTGGCTTGGTGCAGTGGTTCTGTCATAATTGTGCATTGAGTTCTGGTCCACTGATCTTCAGTGAGTTTAATGTGCAGTCATTTGTGCTGGTGAGCCTTTAAGCGTCTTCAATTGCTTCTTGACTTTCAGAGCTTTCGTTTTAATGTTGGATTTGCCTCGAGCCCTGAGAAAATATCCTTTGATACACTTTGCCGCTACATTGATGGTCTTCTCCGCTTCCTGATACTCTTTGACGTGATTCCTGTCTGCAAACTTGATCTGATACTCTTTAATCTCTGCCTCTGGTCTCTCTCTATCTTCAAATCGGTTTAATTTGGCAAAATTAGGCAATTTCGGGCTTTTTCGGTGCAAAACGGGCCAAGGAATCAAAAGATTCCCTAAAGATTCCCCAATATGGCCTATTTCCCGTATCGAAGCGCGATCGCGCATCGAAAACTGCCTCTGTTTCTCATTCCGGAGTTCCGAAGCTCGACTTTTGCGCTTGCGCGAATTTTCGGTTTTTTGGCTGCTGACGTCAGCATGACATCAGCATTACGACGGATGACGTTAGCATGCTGACGTCAGCAGTGGGGTCCTTTGGTACGGGTATGACGTCAGCATGTTGATGTCATCAAGGTGACGTGGCAGTACGGTGGGGTGACGCGGCAGGGACACGTGGCAGGGTGACGTGGGCCGGGCGCAGGCTGGGTGAGGTGATGTGGAGACGACGTGGCAGGGTGAGGTGGCACTCCTGTTACGTGAGGGGAGTGCGGTTTTTCTTGTGCATCGGAACGCCTTTAGTACGAAGGTGGTTTCTGTCAGGGGCGACCCGATGCAATGGGAGGCCGCCACCTGTCCTGGTGTACGACGGTAAAACCGTCGAACGTCGGGTGGTAACCTACCACCACAATTGGGCGCGCGATGTGAACAAGGGCCGTCGGATCTGGGGGAGGCGATCCGACAGTGGACGGAAAAGGGAGATGCACGGGGTTTAGTAAAAGCGCGCGCGCGTTAAAGGTTTAATTTTTCGCGGCGCTGTGGGTTTTGGACTTTAGAGAAATGGGTAAATTGTGTTTTGCGCGGTGGAAATTTATGCAGAAGGAGGGTTCTTACTAAAGTCCAGGTGACTTAGTAATTCCCGAAGAAGTACTTATGGTTATATTTCAACCAGGGGGAGGGGATTTTCTACATAGTTTTAGTATGGGGATGGGGAAAACATAGGGAGTTAAATAATAATGTCAATAGTTAATATGGAGATGACATGAAAGCGCTAAGTTTCAGAGATCTTAGGCTTCAAAGGGGAGATAGAACCTTATAGAGAAAGTATGGATCCTCTTTGAGTGAAGCAGATCTTCACCCAGGCTAATGACATGGAAAATGATGAAACTAAGAGATATCAAGCAGATCTTGATCTCTTTTTGGGGAAATTAGTTAATGATTTGGGGAAGATGGGGAAAGGGAAGTTAGTTATGCCTGGTTTTAGCTCCTTCATATGAAAAATGCTTGAAGACTGTGACCTGAGTAGAGATGATACTTTAAAACATAGCAATGAATAGACATCAAGATTCTGCAACCTCAAAACTACCTACCCAGCCTACTTACCTAACATTTTTTCTTCTTTTGGTTTGGGTGCACTTAGACTTGCAGACCCAACATTTCAATTTTTTCTTTTATGCCTTCCTATCTACAAACTACCCTTTTTTTCTTCCAAGGGCCCAGATTAAGCAGTTGGGCTCCTTTGATTCTCTACCTATCTAAGAATCTGCTAAGATTAAGCTGTTTGGACAGATTTTCATTCTCTATATTCTAAAACAGGAAATTGGAACCTAGGGAGACCAAGATTAAGCTGTTTGGACCTCCTTTTAGTTGAAAATTCTACAAAACTGGAATGACTTTTCAAAATTGGAAAGCAGTTAGATGAACTCTGAGTAGCCTTCTTTGCTTGATGACTGTTTAGCAAATATGGAGCATTGCAGCATGCAAAGTATGACATATTTGGCCTGTAAAGTGTCAATCATGAAATATGAGTAATCTGCTGCAGCAGGAGGCTAACAGAACGATACATAAATTTCAATGCCACATTGTGACAAACATTGTTGCAATGTGACAATCATTGTCACAATCCTACATTACATCGCAATTTATCCAATGTCACATTGTGACATTACAAAACTAGTCAACCACATTTACTAATTTGATCGACTATGTTCAACTATGTTTGATATCCAACACTCTTCAATTTTAGTCAAACATAATTTCCTATTATTATTATTGCTTAATATTAATAATGAAACATAGACAACCACATTAGTCAACAAAATCAAACATTTATAGTCATTATTTTAATTGTTTACCATGGTCAAACTTTGTCACAATGTGACAATCATTGTTGCAATGTTACATTACATTGCAATTTATCCAATGACACATTGTAAATTTATAAAATTAGTCAACCACATTTACTAATGTGGTTGACTATGTTCGATTATGCTTGACAATCAGCACTCTTTGATGTCAATCAAACATAATCAACTAGTAATACTATTTATTAATGTTAATAATCAAACATAGTCAACCACATTCGTCAAACAATGTCACCCTCTATAGCCAATGCTTAAATAGTTGACCATAATGAAACTTGGTCAACCTTATGTTTGCCATATTTAACAAAAGTCAACCTCATTCACCATATTTAATATTTGAGTTTATAATATTGGTTTTTTAATATTGGGTTTAATATATAAGGTTTATAACATATGGTTTAATATTGGTTTTGATTTTAGGGTTTATAATGTTGGTTTTAATATTAGGATTTGTAATATTGGATTTATAATATTGGGGTTTAATATTAGGTTTAAAATATTAGGGTTTATAATATTACAATTTATAATATCAACCACATGCACAACCACATTGCAATTTGTCCAACATGACATTGCGACATTACAAAATTAGCCAACTACATTTACTAATATAGTTTACTATGTTTGATAGTTAACACTCTTCAACTCGGTCAAGCATAATAAACTATTAATATTATTAATCAAACACATTCAACAACATTAGTCAAAGAATGGCACCCTCTATAGCCAATGTTTAAATAGTTGACCGTGATGAAGCTTGGTCAACACTATGTTTATCATATTTAACAATAGTCAACCTCATTCATCATATTTAACAATTGGGTTTATAATATTAGGGTTTATAATATTATGTTTAATATCTTGATTTATAATTTTAGGCTTATAATATAGGATTTAATATTGGGTCTATAATATTATGGTTTTATATTAAGGTTTTTAAATAGTATAGTTTATAATATTAGGATTCCAATGTTAATTGAAACTTACTCTTAGTTGAATATTTAACTTATCCTTATTTATATTAAAGTGCTAATATTAAAACTGTAATATTAAAATCAAATATTAAAACCCTATACTAACACACTAATATTATACCTAATACTAAAACTCAATACTATTATTTAATTATATATTAACTAGTATTAATATTATAATATTAATAATTTTAATTATAATATAATAATACTAAAATTTAATTATTATAATTATATATTAATTAATATTAATATTAAATCTCTATCATATACTTAATAATTATTAATTTATGTATATGATTGATAAATCTTTATTATTAATTTTTGTATATTATTAACGAGTTTTTATTGTCTATATCAACCACATTTATAAATGTGAGTGTGCTAATATACTTCTTTTATAAATACTACTTCCCTTATAAAATATGCATAGATTTAAGTTTATCACATTTTTCCCTATCTTTTTGTGATGGTAGTTTGAAAATTCGATCCATTACTAAATTTAACATGGGGCATAAAGTTGAGAGGGATGCTTATAGTACAACTTTAATATCCAAAAGTTAATAATACTTTTTTGATTGTGAATAATAATAATAATAAATCATAATAAGGTCAATATTTATAATATGGATGAGTGTAGTTTTAATTTAAAAACATAAAAATAAAAATAAAAATAAAAAATCAATTATATAAATTTGATTTTTCAATAATTAAGAAAAACAATTTAATAATATAAAAAATTATGTACACCAACGGAAAAAATGGAAATTGGGAAGTACTAAAGGGTTTTTTAAATGTTTTTCTCATCATTATTTTAGAATCAAACTCTCTAGCCAATCAATAAAGAATATTACGATAAAAATGAAAGAGAGGACAAGAACATTCCATAGAATATGCGCCACATCATTCCCATCATGCAGATGGGAAATCCGTTACCTGGTGGCCGTTGTTATGAGTTAAATATTTCCGGGAATAATCGTTTAATTGGATTTATTTATTCCGGGGAGTGGCTACATATCGGTACACCGAATCCGCACATGGATTCACCACGTGACTTTCATGTGTCGCCGCGGATTGTGCGTTGCAAGTTGCAAACTGGAGCAGCAATCCATCGGACAATAATAATACAATGAATGTGAATATATGGTTATTCGCAAAACTAAAGTTGTCTGGAGAATAAGCTTAAGCTTATACGTCTTTATCATGAAAATGATTGGAGTAGCCTCTTTAGTTTCAAATTTCTCGCCCCTTTTTTACACGCTAATGTTAAAAGAAAGGAAGATTATATATATAATATATATATAAACCCTATAAAAAATTAAAAAATAAATAAGTATATTTTTGTTTTATATTTACTTGGGAAAGATTTCCGAAATATTAGGTAGATATTATGTTTTTTTTTTTTTAAATAAGTGCATTTTTGTTTTATATTTAATTTTGAAAGAATTCTGAAATATTAGATAGATATTCCTTTTTTATAAGTATACAATTTTACATTATTACAATTAAATAAAAGATTGTGTATATGTTATTCTGATAGCAAAATGCAGAGAATCTAATTATATATCGCGATTTGTTTTATAAGCATGTAAATTTATGTTATGGGAAAATATGCCAGGGATAAAGGTTGTACTCTATTTTGATATCAAAATGTAAAAAAATTATATATAACTTTAAAAGTCACCCATTTGTACCTCCAACACCGTGTCCATAAGTATTATTAGAGGGTGAGAAGATTGATGTCTCCCATGATTCCTTAAGCTACTCATATAAATGCTGAACAAAGGTATTGTCTTGCACAAAAGAAAGGTCATATATATAGATATTAACAAAAGCTTAAAAAAAACTTGTTCTCGTTTTATTTTTAGTGGAGATAAATATAGAAGTAAAGGTTTTAAATATCGAACCGTAGCTTTTAGTAGAACTTTTGGATGCCCAAATTTTAAAATATATTTTATATAAAACGTTATAAAAAGATATATGTTAAAAAATATTCCAAAAAATATTAATTTTTATTAAATTAACATTAAAAAAATGACAATGCTTACATAACACGTAAACATATTAATGTGCACAGCTCTTGCCATGCACATTACAATGAATCTAAAATTTAAATTAATTACATTGGATCTAGTGATACCATGTGCATTGAAAGAAGTTTTAAAAAGATTGTCATAAAATATATTAAATATACTATTACCCAAGTACATCTTAAATAGACCATTGCACTTATATATCTTTATACAATGAACAGTATATCAAGGTTCCATTAAATTATTTAAAAAAAAATGGTGTGGTATGTGTTAAATTATTTTCTTTATTATTTGTTAGTAGTGTCCCTAATACTTATAAATGTATCAATCTATTAGTGCATTGAGATATACAATACATCACATTTAGCCAAATTTTATTTCATTTTTTCTCTAGTTCTTCACACATGGTCAAGCTTTGGTGCTCTTAATTCCGTTATGAGAACCTCATTGTTTAGTATCATTGAATTGTTAGATTTCATATTTTCTCCTCTTCTATGGCCAATTTGGGTTTTGATATATATTAACTATTAAATCTACCTTTTTAATTTATGCAACAACCATGGCTCGTTAACAAAGAAGAGACCAAATAAATTGATCATATCTTTAGTTTATAATTTCACCTATTTAAATTTTCATTTTATCCTTTCAATCATGTTTTTGTATTATTTAAAATAATTTTTTCATTGATGTGATCTGTTTTCTTTTCATGCACCAACAATTGGCGCATTTGCTTATTTTTTTTATTCTATTTCGAGCCATATTTAAATTTCCTTTCGTTGTGTAGAGACTGGTTTTTCTATTTTTTAGGGTCCTATAAAAGTAGGATTCATAATTTCAAATTGGCTATGGTTAGTCTTGTAATATTGTACATATTTTTGCTTTCTGCAAAAATTTTTCCATATTAAAAATTAAAAAATGTAAAAGGGGTATGTCCTAAAAAAAATAATCAAAGGACAAAAAGAAAGACAAATATAAAAAAAAGTGAAAAATATGAACCCCAAAAAGAAAATAAAACAAATCATGAAAGTGTGCAAATTCAAATGCCACTACTTTTTACCTTTTTATGCAAAATAAGGTTGTGTGCAACTTGCCACAAATGCCACAATCCATGTTGGTCAAATAGCTTAATCTTGACTTATTCATGCTTTAAATTTTATGTTGATAGATAAAGAATAAAGATCTAACCAAACTGTTTAACTTTGGCAGATCAGTGCTTAGGTAGAGAATAAAAATGAGCTCATCAGCTTAATCTGAGCCATTGGAAGTTATAAGGTTAGAATCAGATAGTTTGCTTGTCAAAAGAAAATGGAATAAAGGGTTAGCAAGCTCAAATCCACCCAATAAATTGAAGAAAAAATGTTAGGATAAATAAAGGGTAGGTAGAAGAAAGGTTGCAACAACGTTAGCGAGTCAAAAACACATTTATCATGCATAATCCTATGTTTCATATGCACGAGCATGTATGAGAAAGAAAAGATGTTCACAACTTGGTTTAACTAATTTCCCTCATTTCATAATACTCCCACATGCTTATTTGCTAATTTCCCCATTATCTCTTTATCATTTATAAATCCCATTTTCCCCTCATTTTGACCCTTACCCCTTGGTTTCACACATTTCCCTAGTAATTACCCTTCAAAAATCATTTTTCTACGCACAACCCCCTTTCCCTAGTGTGAAACCCATTCCCCATTGCAAATATTAACTTCCCCCCTTATTAATTTCCCTATTTCCCTTCAAAAACTCAAAAAACCCCTTATCCTAAGTTTTATTCCCCCCACATTATTTAATTAACTTCCCCCCTTAGCCTGAGAGCTCGCAAGATTCACGGTTTTGCCTAGGCGCTATATGCTACATGGCAACACCAGATGAGATTGCGTGCTCGCGAAAAATACACCTGCCCTCCAAAAGCGGTGTGATGGCCTAGAAAACTGCCTCACCACCTAGAACAAAAAGCCACCCGCTATTCATTTATAGTTTCCACGCCAAAATGTGACAATTACCCTTTAAAAGGTTGGAAAAGCCGCAATTCACTCTTTTCGCTCGTTTTTCACTGTATCTGCTGCTCAAGCCATTCTACGACACCCTGAACCTCTCTGACCAAATTGACCATCTTCTGACACTTGAAGAAGCTCCGGACACCTAGTTCAAGCAACCAGTTAACAATTCAAGCTATCGTACCCTCTACATTCACCATTGAACCTAGTTTGCAAGCCAAACCGCCAAATTCCAGGTATTCTTGATAAAAACAGGAACGATCCTCTCGATTTGAAAAAGTGCAGTCCAATTGAAAGCTTAATCAATTCAAATTAATTAATAAACTTGCCTAAATTGAAGAGAAATTTACTTGTATACCGCAAAACCTTCTTTTAGAGAGTGTAACTACCATCCCACTATTCTAGGATTTCTAAACCTCACTTCTACAACCACTATAGGCCTAATTCATATCCATAAACTCAGTCATGGCTTCCTAGACCTCTTTGGACGTGAGACCTCTGTTAACCCCTCACCTGGACATCGACCACCTAGCATTAGTAGACAGAGATTTTCAAATAAAGGATATTGCTTCCCTAACTTACCTTATAAAGCTCCATTGCTAGAGTAAGGACAAATTCCTAAACGAGAACGATGACATCCACCTTTGGGAATCTAATTTACCCAATTATTTGTTCTAAAAAGTACACCCATTCCCTGGCATCATCCACTTCTGTAATTTCGCTTCGCAGCTTCCTAATTTCGCTTCGCAGCTTCGACTGTTGTATCTACTCGCTTTGACAATTATATGTAAAATGTTGCTTCTTCAGTGGGGATGCTCTTCCCCCCACTGAAAAAAAAGACATTCTTTTACATGCCTGAAATCTATTAAGTGATACCACGTCATGAAGATGGAAAATAAAATAAAATAATACTCTCAAAAGATTTATGCATAACAAGGGAGCTTGTAAATAATGGTTGAATGATTCCCTATTTTTATTTATTTTATTTTATTTAGCGGATCAATATTAGAAATATGGTTTACATTAAAATAGACTTGTAATTAATTTAAATGAATTAAAATAATATTATAAGTAACTTGATTCAACTTATGTCATACTCTTCCATACAATTACTCTTCACATGATCTCCACCACTCATTTTTATGAAGTCACATCTTTTGATGGGGTTGGATTTCTAAATTCCTTTTCCTTGTGAGGTACTTGTAGATATAAAACCATAAAAGTTTAGATTTCTTTCCTACTTTTGATTCAATATGTACTGGTATACCTTTTAATCATATGTTTTATACCTTTTTCTAACCAAACTAGTTAGACAATTAATGTGAAACCGATAAGTCGATATAGTTAGATTATCCTTTTTACACGTTTTCCCGCTGCCTGTGCCTAAGCTTTGAATTTAATATCGAGAAGAAAAGAAAGATATGGTAGAATATTGAGAAGAAAAGAAGCACATTCGAGAGAGATTTTTGCGAGTGGCCACCATATATATATTAAGACATTGACGTGTTTTTATCAAAATTTTCAATTTCCTTTCCATGCACACATTCCCAAAAATGTGTGATCCATCAGTTAGCAATTTTGTGTCGGTAATGACAATTTTGAAAAACAATAGTTGTTGTGTTTCTACATTTCTTACCCATGCGTCCCACTCATTGCTATTTTCCATAGAATGCCATGTTTGTGGCTTTAAACTTTAATTCTGAGTAATGTCGTATTGTTATTAATCAATGTTTCGTTATCACAAATATACTTGCAGCCTTTTTTTAATGTGCAACACATTTCATGGGTTATCACGATTAAACATCAACCCTTAAAACTTGGACTTTATTCCATCAAAGAATTTTTTTTCAATTTTGGTTTGGGTTTGTCTTTGTTATTTCGGACAAATCTACTTTTCTAGGACATTGAGAATAATTTAGGGAAGTTCGTTGATTTAATATAATCAAGAGATGTTTTTCAAGTACTTGTATATTATAATAATATGTTTTTTATACCTTTTTCTAACCAACTTTATCTTCAACCAAACTAGTTGACAATTAATGTGAAACGAAATCCCATGTGATAAGTCGATATAGTTTATCCCTTTTACACGTTTTCTCTCCACCTGTCCCTAAGCTTTGAATTTAATATTGAGAAGATAACAAACCTACGGTAGAATATTAAGAAGAAAAGAAGCCTATGATTGTGATGAAAATGAAAACTGGGTGGTTGCTGTAAAGAGATTAGATTATCTTGTCTCCTCATATCGATAAATAGGAGATAGATAGGACGCATATTCGACTATATATATATTAACTTTTTATAAAAAAAAATTCAATATCCTTTCTATGTACTCATTCCCAAAAATGTGTGATCCATGATTTAGCTATTTGTGTTTGTAATGACATTATTTTGTGCTTTTCAAAAACAATACACTAACGAGACACCTATGCCATATCATTTCTCTGATAAAGAATAGTCAAATCAAATTTCAGGTGTCTACAGTTATAAAAGCTAATTGAAATATTGATATTAATTGAATTTATATATTAATATTAATTGAATTTATATGAATTAATTATATAAAAAATTAATTTAATTTAATTATCAATTAATTCAATAATTATTGGAAAAAAAAGGTTTGTGATTTATTATAATGGGGATTTTTTTACATGGAATTATCTTCAATGTTTCTAGATTTCTTGCCTATGCATCTTACTCATTGCTATTGTCCATAAAATGTCATGTTTCTGACCTCTATTCTAGATCACGCCTTAAACTTCAATTTTAAGTAATGATGTATTGCTATCAATCAATGTCTAGTTATCAAAAATATACTTGCAACCTTCCTCTAATCCACAACACATTTCATGGGTTCTTAGGATTAAACATCCATCATTAAACCTTGGACTTTAGCCCATTAAAGGAAATTCTTTCAATTTTGGTTTGGGTTTGTCTTCATCATTTGGGACAAATTTACCCTTTTGGGAAATTGAGAATAACTTGGGGAAGTTAATTGATTCAATGGAACCAAGATATGTTGTTCAAGTAGCATTGGACAAGGTCCCTTAGACACCATCCTTCTCTAGTTGGGTTACATGTTTTTTCATCAAGAGATGAATTACAAATAGTTTCCCTTTTAATGCAAGGTGTTCAATGTCTATGGACAGTTTGCATGCCATTGCCCATAATTTGACCCTCCTCCAAAGTCAAATATTCAATGAGACTCTTCCACCCCTCATAGAAATTAAGCACTACATTTAGGACAAACATCATCAATTCCAATCTCTGAGAAACACTAAGAAAAAAAAAGCCCACCCAACCAAGGATCTAAAGTACTTCCAAATTTGACCCTTCTAGCCACAATTAGTTCCAAGTTTTAGGAAACGTCATTATAGTTGATGTTACATAGGAAAGAAAAAGGGATTAGAGTATTGTACCAATCATTGAAGTAACTCATGCTAAAGAAGCAAAACAACAAGACATCTAGCTTATGATCTCTTAAGAAACACAGGAAGAATCTCAATTGCTTCAAGTAAGACAAGAGAAAAACTAGATTGATATAGATAATTGACATGGTAAAATAAAAAATAATTGCAAGGAAATGGAAAAGATTAGTTCTTCATGCGAAAATGGCCTCTACTAATAAGAACAACCAACCCCTTGCAACTTTCTTGGGATTGAAATCCAACAAAATATGCAAGAAAAATTATGCAAGAAAGGACATAGGTATGGGTATCCTTGTTCTTTACATATAAGGAAAATTTTGGAAATAGGTTTTCATTAGAAATTTTTTCAAACTCCAAAATGAAATAGAGATATCTCTTTCTAGAATTTAGATATGTGTGCTTTTTCCAGTCATTATATAACTAGTTTATCACAAGTGTTATTTTCAAAAAAACAAATTTAATAAAGAAAATAATAATCATATATAAGCTCCATCCTTACTTCTAATGGAAAATGAACTTATTTAATAATATGAAGTCTCTATGCTTTATGCATTTTTCTGTATTATAAAATAATCACTTGTTAAGAAAAAAATGCATTATAGATCATCACTTATTAAGAAAGAAAAAATCCATTTCTCTTGTGAAAAACAAAACACTTATATTTTCACAAACACTATATAAATGAAATTTATTTATTGTAAAACTTATAATTAAGCATAATTTTTTTTATAACTAACTAGAATAATTTTATATAAATATTCATTAATCAAAATCAAATTGTTAATTAATAGTAACAATTTTATTTAAAATAAGTTATAGATAATTATCATAAAAATTATAATAAATTCAAATTCGCATATCAATATTAAAGTAATTGCCCTTTATAAGAAAAATAAAAAATTATTAAAAACCCAAAAATAAATTATTTGTTCACTAGTCATCCCATCATCTTTCATTAATTAACACATTTCAATCGAACACATATCTTCCTTATCCATGATGTGCATATCCTATTAGTCGTGGCCTCCACAAGCTATAAAAGGTAGTTGAGTATAATATTAAATGAATCTTCAATGAATCATTTTCTCTCCGATATCCCAAGTATTTATTTATATATATTTAAATAATTAAAAATGTTTTTATTTTTTTTTTTATAGTTGAATATTAGAATTTTTATATGATTAAAAAAAATTAATTAGACTTTAATCTCTAGTTACAATATTTGTTTTGTATATTTGTTAAATTATTACTTATTTAAAAAATAATTTTACAAATTTTTTTTGGTCTTACCAAGGTTTTCACATTTAATATTTATTTAACATTAGATTTTTCTTTAAGTATAGATAATATGAGCTGAGAAGGATCAAATTCTCACGTTAAACCTTTTTTCTCACGTCAAATTTTTTTAGAGTGTCAAAATACAGTGTGCATTTTTTCATTGTTAAATTGTATTTAATGCTGATATAGGTATATAGGACAAATAAAATTGTAACCATAAAACTTATTTTTTCTATATATATAGATATATATGAAGTTGATATTGACATAAATCAGTTAGCATAAATCTTCACATAGTTTATTTAAATCTCTCATTGAAATATTTTTTGAAAGTATAAGATGTAAACATCTTAGCTACACATTTTTTTACTTCTAATTACTTTACAATATATTCATTTTTTAATTTTATTTTGGGGGCATTATTTTTCTATTTAGAATACAATTTTTAATTTTATTTTAAAGGGGCACGAACAGACGAACAAACTTACACATCCTGTCACACTGGGTTGTAAAATGAGCCTCTTGGCTCAATAATTGCTTTTATCCATCTAAAAAAAAGATAGATTTATTTTTGTTGCAACACATCTCTATAGGTGATGCAGCCAATGCCTCTCAGGTGGGTGGATGGTTTGCTAGAAGAGATATTTGTCATTTGGCATCATGCAAAGTTCTCTACTTTCCTGTCGTGTCATGCATATGTGGTAGTGTCATGCACAATGACTTTACATTGGTGATATTTCCGTTGTGACTTGTATGCATGATGACATCAGGTGCTAGTTGCTATATTCCTTCCTTGTGGACTCAATTCTTATGCTGAAATTCAACATACTTGAAACCATAAGAATGATGGTTCTTAAACTAGTGTGGGGACTAAAATCATAAGGAGTGGGGCTTTATAAAAAAACATCAACATAGATAAAGAAGTTGGTCTTTGGGATTTGTTACACCCATGAAACTCAACATTTGGAAGAATGGGTGGAGTTTTTGAAGACATCAATGCAACTAGAGATCAAAAGAAAGGATAAACCATTAGAATGGGTTAAGAATGGATTGATGGATTTGAGAGGAAGGCTTGCGTTGGGGACAAGTGCATGGAAGACTTCTCTTTTCAGCATTAGTATTTTTTTATATCATATTTATTGTTGTATCATATGTAGTTAGATATAGTTTTGAAAAATTGCATATCTAATTACATTTGTTCTATTTTACAATAATTGCAATTTGTGAGAGTCTTGGGTAACAATTTCCATTAAAAGTGTTTCAACTTTTATTAACAATGTCAGCTAATGGGTAAGTGTATCATGTGTTAAACCTCTTTTTAGGGGATTTATAACAATGAATATTATTGAATGGTCCTTTTCTCCTTAATAGTTTATCTTCTTGTGAGATTGAAAGCATCAAAATTTATTTCCATAACCATTCTTGTGAGATAACATGCATTTTTTGTCATTATACAATGTTTTTGAAGATGATGTACTATGTTGTATAAATTATTGTTTAAGGGATTAGTTTTTCTAATGTAGTGAATGCTTCTCTCAACTCTTAAGCCACCCAATCAATGTGAATCTAGAATACACAACAAAACAATGACTATAGAGATTGGTGTTTTTTCTTGGCTCTGTATTTGAAAAGAACTAAGAATTGGTAGAAGGAGAAAACTGGGCATAAATTAGCCACTAGTATAGACTTCACTATTGGAACTACGCTTATGTTGATGCAATTTTTAAAAAGAGTAACTTTGGAACTACTATTGGTGGCACTAGAGTGGGTTATGAAATATCTCAAAATTCATTTCTAGGTTTTGAAATCTTTGTCCAATTAGGGTGAAGGAGAGGGTTTGAAATATCTAGTTCAATAGGTTCTTAAATAGATATATTGAAATATTAAAATATCTAGGATTGGGAATAAGCTCAGTGCGTTGATTTCGAGGCACATACATCCAAATGGATTCCCTATTTGCTACAAACTCAGAAGGGAAGAATTTAGCTACAACTTTGAATAGAATTATGGTACTCAATGACTCCTTATCTTGTCCATTCAAATGATTTTGACTCTGTGAATAGAAAAATTTCTTTAGGTACTCACTCAACTTTGAGATAGTGAATAGAAACAAGCTTTATGTCCTCACTTACATTTAGAATAAAAAGAAGCTTTGGGTCCTCACTTACATTAATAGGCCCCAAAAATAGTGAATAGAAACAAGCTTTATGTCCTCACTTACATTTAGAATAAAAAGAAGCTTTAAATCCTCACTTACATTAATAGGCCCCCAGATAGAAATTTTATGACATTTCAAACATGATATATACTTTATTCATAGAATAAGCTAGACTCACCTTTGAAAATTCCCACTAAACTTCATCCATACGAGTATGAGATGAGAGATCAATGATGGCCTTCAATTTCTAACATAGCCTTGACTTCATGTGAGCCATATTTTGGTGTGACTATGCTAGTAAAAAAATAATTGGGTTGAGCATTAAGGTATCCATCGGCTCTAAATGACATGTCAAGAAAGGAAACAACCTCATTATATGCAATGTTTTTAGGAAAAAATTCGAGAAGAAATGTCAACCATTGCATCTCCATTGTAATATGGAAGCCGGTTCAACCTCATGGCCAACTTGTCTAAAGAGTAAAAAATGACATTAAAATTAAACCCTCCAAAAACATTCACAATTCGATAAGCTTGCAAGTACCCAAGATTTGAAGAGTCCGTGATAAAAGAAGATGAGTCCTTATGATTTTATATTATGCCCATTTTATCTTTTTATTTATTTATATTTTTTTACAATTTCGTAATGAATAAATCTGTCCACTCATTCTCGTTTATTTGGGTCTGGCATGGGAAGCCATATTCGTATGTGTAACTATCCATCTTATCGATTATGTCGAATAGCTTTCAATGCATCAATATGATCTGAAACAAGTTGGGATATATAATTTTGTTTTGTTTTATCTATGAGAGAAAATGAGATATCTCAAAAGGACCGTGAAAGCTTGGGAGAAAAATAAAAGCAAGGATATATGGATGAATTGAAGATAATTGAATGAGAGATGACGATACTAAATGAGCCATCTAGCCTTGATTTTCTATCTAACACATCCTAGAAAAAGATTCTAGAACTCAAGGCACGTAAATTACCCATCCTCCATTTTCATGGAGAGTCTTTGCATAGGAAGAGTAGCATTTTCATGGAGAGTCTTTGTATAGGAAGAGTAGAGCAAAATGGATTGCAGCAGGAGATAATAAGACAAAATTCTTCCACCATTTCTCAGGGGACAAATGCACATATCTAGGAAATTATAGATGATATGGGTACAAAACACTCAAAGTTAAAGGATATATTCACTTCGCAGATATAAAGTATTTTCGATCACCTTTTTGGGCCCGACAAGGAGTTAATTTGGAAAAACCATATTCCTAGATGTTTGACAAGGTTAATGATTAAGTGTTAGGGGGTCAAATATCCATAACAGGAATTGAACATGCCCTTAAATCCTTTTCCTCGGACAAATTCCCTGGGTCAGATGGATGGATTGTTGAGCTATTTACACACTTCTTGAACTTTATGGTCTATGACTTATGGATCATGAAGGAAGAGGATAGTGTCAGGCAATACATTTTGAGATGTCTAAATTATACTTTCAATGTTCTTATCCCTAAATACTAATGCTACTTCATTTAGGGATTTCTAACCCATATCTTTTTGCAACATTTCTTACAAGATGATATCCAAAATCACAACTTTCCATTTAAAGGAGAGATTATCATGCTACATCTCTCTTGAAAATTTTGGTTTTCTAAAAAATAAGCAGATCCTAGCCGTTGTGTCAATTGCACAAGAGTGCATTCACTCTATCAAAGTGAAAAAACATGAGGCCCTCATTCTTAAGCTTGATTTTCATAAAGCATATGACTGTGTTGATTGGACTTTTCTTAGGCTAATCATTCATAAGATCAGCGTCTCAATGCATATGATGGAATGGATACTGGCATGTGTTACATCAATTAACTATGCTATATTTATCAATGGATTGACTTCCCCTTTGTTCCAAGCTATTCATGGTTTGCGTCGAGGTTGTTCTCTTTTGTAGCAGCCCAAAATTAAAATCTACAAAACTAATTGCATCAAGCTATGTTATCAACACAAATATTCAACTGATTAGCATAGAATTTTCAAAATATACATTAACATTAGTAGAGGAAACATACCTACGAAGTGAAGAACGAAAAATAGATCTTACTGGGGATTTGGGGTTGTAACGCCATCCAGATGTTGCTAACTGAGACAAAGTGTTGGGACAACTCTTCACCCAACCTTAGACAAGCTAAAACCAATATCTCTTGAACTAGACGTCACTCTCGAGCCCTCTATTATCACTCCATAAATTTCCTAGGTTGAGGAAGAAAAATACAAAGGTAAATACAAACCACTTTTAAAGATGGGATCTCAAGAAAAGTCTTCAGTTGACTTATGCCTTAGCCAAAAGAAGAAATTTGATTTTCCACATCAGTAGGATGACTTGGATTGCAGTTATCTAGAGTGACATGGCTTTGTCTCCTAGTTAAGTCAGTAAATTCGAGTTATAGGCTAGAATTAGAGTTATGAATGGGTTGATTGCTAAAATTTAGCAATTTAGTGGAGTTATTGTTAGACAAAAGCAGTTAACTGAGCTCTAGTATTTAGTGGAGACAATAGGACATCAATTGAGTAGTTATAACAATTGTTAAATCACTAATCCCTCAATTAACTGATTAATTTACTAAAAATAAACCTAGTCATGCATGTATCTCGAATTGCCTACTTGGAGTGGATGAAAAGGCACATTGTAATAATCAATTGTATACTACTTGAGTTTACAAATATTTTTCATTGAGAAGGTGGTCAATTCGTCTAGCAATTGCACAAGGAAATAGTGAATTTCCCTATTATTTAGGAGATAATTTCCTCGAGGATTGCATAAGGAAATAGGAGGAAGGTTGAGGCTTGAATTTCCTAAGTGTCAGTCATAGAAGGTCAGTGAGTAGGAGATCAAAATTGTAGTGCAAGCTGTGCTTCAGGACTGAAGCAAGAAATTGTAATTGATCCATATTCTCATATGAATTAATGCAACCAATGGAGGGGTTTTTCCTAGCTAGGTTCCCTATAAAGTCATTGTGTTCCTTGTGTTTTGATGGTTGCATGTGTTTTTATCATGTGTTTTCCTTTCAACATAATATTAGAATACAATTCTATCTCTTTATTTCAGTTCAATTCCATTAGTAGTAGCTAATTTCTTACATTTCTACATGGTACCAGAGTATCGAAAGACTACATAGAAACCTTGTTCTAGATATTCTCTCAGAGAAATTTAAATTTGCAGAGTTTTTGTTGCAGATTATCTTCAGTGCAGGAAAAATGTCTTTCAACAAATTGAGGATGGAGTATGTATGGGAGGGAACCTTGAATTTTTGTGCTTGGAAATACATGATGGAAGCTATCCTGGATGAAAATAGAGTATGGGAATATACACAAACTAATATTCTGAAACCAACAACATCAGATGCACAAGCACTTACTCAGTGGAAGAAAAACACAACAAAGGCTGGGAGGATTATTCTGGAGGGTGTCATAGATAATGTTGTTTCAAACTTGCATGGAAAAGTGAATCCTTTTTCAATGTGGAAAATATCACAGATCTCTTCTAGAGAAGTAGTGATGCCAGGAAATTGGCATTGAGAGATAAACTCAGGAGCATTCGAATGCAGAAAAATGAAACCATTCCACAATACCTATCTAGATCCCCTCAAGTTCAAGATGAACTTAGAGGAGTAGGAGAAAATGTGCCATAATCTGAACTTGTGAGCTTAGCACTCCTTAGACTTCCGAAATCCTGGCACAGCTATTAGGATTCAATTAATAGAAGATACAAGCTACTAGACTGGGAGAGACTTTGGGCTGATTTGGTGTAGGAGGAGATCAGAATAAACACTAGAGATGGTGTCACAACAAGAGCCGAGGAGGAAGAAAAATTTTCCTTAGATGGAAAGGGAAAGAAACCCAAGGGGAAGAAGGCTCAAGGCAAGCTAAAATCCAGCCAGAACTGGGGAAAGAAGAAGGACCTCAACCAAATGAAATGTTTTCATTGCCATGAATATGGACACTATGAAACCAAGTTTCCACACAAGAAATCTGGGAAGAATCCCATAGGAGGAAGCATGAAGAATCCATAAGTATTCCATTTTTTAATTTTTAGAGATACAATCTATTTTCATGTCTGCAAGGATAGCAAGAAAAAGTTCGAGCCTACAACTGAGATGGGGATCCTTTTAGGATACACATAGACACCTCATAACTATTGGGTTATTTTCCCTCACTCAAGATGACAGTGATGACGAGAGATGTCAGATTTGATGAGCAGAAAGCTATGAGAATCTCTCTAGAGTGAGAGATGAGTATTCCACCAGAGGAGGAGCTTCTAGCTCTAAAGGAGGAGCCTCAGTCATAGATTTAGGATGTTGTGGAGTAGTACATGTGGAGAAGTAGAAAGGAGGTTGAGTGAAGGCACCCACTCAATCATAATCTTCTAGAGCGGAGAGGAAGAGTACCATGAAGGCTGACAGGTTAGTGCAAGATGCACAAGAGCATGTGGGAGCTCCTACATCCTTACACAAGTAGAGGAGATCACCATAAAAGTATATTGGATATATGGTACTTATGACATAACCCATTGATTCCGATCCTTCTTCATTTGAGGAGGAAGTTTCCCAACCAGTGTGGGTAGATTCCATGGTGGAGGAGTATGAATCCATCATGAAGAACAATGTATGGGAGGTGGTGTCAAGGCCAAATAACAAGTTAGTGGTTGGTTCCATATGGATATATAAAGTGAAAAATGCATCTAATGGCAATATTGAGAAGTACAAGGCCATATTTTTGGCCAAAGGCTTATCATAGGTAGAGGGAGTTAACTATGAGGAGACATTTTCCCCGGTGGTAAGATAATCCTCCATCATAACCATTATAGCATTAGCTATGAAGATGGGGTGGAAGATCAACCAGATGGATGTGAATACTGCTTTCCTCAATGGAGTTGTTGAGGAAGAGATTTACATAGAGAAGCCTGAGGGATTTGAGATATTTGACAAGGAGACACATGTGTGTAGGATCAGGAGAGCCCTTTATGGTATCAAGCAAGCACCCCGTGCTTAGTACACTCAGATAGACAAATATCTTAGTGGGTTGGGCTTCACCAAAAGTGAACCAGATGCCAATATCTATTACATTGTGGTAGATGGAAAATTGCTCATTCTAGTCTTGTATGTAGATGACTTGATACTGACAGGGGATGGGAAGTTGATCTAGTCTTGCAAGGAGGACCTTGCAAGAGAGTTCGAGATGAAGGAGATGGGTTTAATGCACTACTTCCATGGTTTAGAAGTGTTGCAAGGAGATGGAGAGATATTTGCGAGTCAGGGGAAGTATACCTTTGAAATACTTCAAAGACTCCATATGCAAGACTACAAGCACATGGGCACTCCTCCCTCTCTTCCATTGCACCAACAGAGGCACAAAGTCTATTCTCACCCAAGCACAAAACCAAGGTCAGCCAATGAGAGAGAATAAAGAATGAATAACATTTTTTTTTTTTTATTAGTATTCCCTTAGTCTTCTCTCTGCCAAATTTATATCTCTACTAAATCAACTAGTAGAGATATCGCCCTCCTCGTTCTCGTCATTTTACCAAAATCTAACTTTGGCTATGGTAGTCTTGCCTGGGGTTTCTTTAGGGTTACTTGCAACCTATGTGACCAGCCACACACACTTATTTATATAATTTATTTAATTATAAGTGCAATGTTTGGTTATTTATGAGTTTCATAACGGTTTTTTTTTGGGTTTTATCATGGTAATTTTTATTTATTTTTTAATTATCATTGATGTTTACCGTAGCAATATATATGGTAATTATACAATAACATTATTGATTTGAAAATGGTGTGATGGTGAGTATTATTTATATATGTAGTTTTGTTCATGGTTAAACATGTTTTAGTTATTCATGGGGTATATCTCATGTAAATGTAAACATAAATATTTAACATGTAATGAGGGTATGGAGTTAGATCTCAAGTAAATATAAATGTAAATGTAAACATTTAGCATTTATCATTTAATATTTTTAATACTTTATTTAACAATCAATCTAATTATTAGTATGTACAAACACAATATAAATTTAAAATATAAAGAGTTTAATAAGATTCAAAAAAGAGGTATGGTAAATAAATAAAAATATAAATAAAAGTGAGGTATGGTAAATAAATAAAATCTTTTTTTTTTTTTTTATACTTACTCAGGTATAGTAAATAAATAAAAATATAAATAAACTTGAGGTATGGTAAATAAATAAAACTTAATTTTATATTTACTCCATAAACCTCTTTATATTTACAAAAACTCAAAAAATAGATTTTATTTAGGTGAAGCCTATGGGCCAAATACCATATTTGTAGAAGAGGTATGATGAGGTATGGTAAATAAATCAAAATATATCAAACATGATTAGAAATCAACATCTAATTATACACCAAGTCTGTGAGCCAAATACCATGGTAAATAAAAGAGGTGTGGTAATTAAATAAAAATATAATTAAACCAAAGATATGGTAAATAAATAAAACCTATTTCTATATTTACTCCATAATCTTCTTTATATTAACTAACACTCAAAAAATAATTTTTATTAGGTGAATCTATGGGCAAATACCAGGCCAAATTATTATTAATACCATGCAAAAAACATTATTACGCTATATTAATATTAAAGTTATTATTATTATTATTATTAAATCTAATATTCAATTTAATATATTATAATATTAAATTATTAAATTTATAACTTTGGCATAATACAGTATTAATTTGTTATATTTTAATATATACTAATATATTATGATATATATTAACTCTAAATATCTATGGGAGGGAAGAGCAAAGACATAGAGTGATACATGTGGAGAGATAGGGAGAGTTGGAGATAAACTTAAGGAGATGGGATGGGAGGAATGAAGAGAGGGGGAGGAAGATGAGTGAGAGAGGTAGAGAAGGGTAGGAGAGGGATAGGGAGACATAAAGATGGAGGGGGAGAGAGAGAAGGAGAGAGGGATGGAGATAGTGAGAGGATTTGAGGCAAGAGAGAGAGAAAGAGAGAGAGATGGGAAAGAGAGAGGGAGACAAGAGAGAAAGGGATAGAGGAATGACAAGAGAGATGACTTGAGAGAGAGGAGGAGAGAGGGAGGGATAGAGAGATGGAGTTGAAGGGGGAGAGAAGGAGGGAAGAAGAAAGACTTAGAGAGTGAGACGTGGAGAGAGAGAGAGAGTGACAAGGGAGAGATGGAGAGAGTGTCTGTATGTTTAGGGGTGAGATAAAGAGACAAATAATGAGAGATGGAGATAAGGGGGGATATAAGGAGAGATAAGGAGAGAGGGAGGGATATAGTAACATAGAGAGAGAGAGAGAGAGAGAGAGAGAGAGAGAGAGAGAGATTGAAGAGAAAGGGAGAGAGAGGAAGGATGAGAGAGAAGACTTGAGAAAGATGAGGAGAGTGACGGGGGAAGAGAGAGGATTGGAGAGAGAGAGAGAGAGAGAGTGATGGGGAAGAGAGAGGGAGGTATGAGAGAAAGGGACATAGAGGAAGGACGAGAGAGAGGAGGAGAGAGGGCGGGCGAGAGGAGGAGCATGAGGGATAGAGAGATGGATTTGGAGGGGGGAGAGGGTGGGAAGAAGAAAGACATAGAGAGTGAGAAGTGGAGAGAGAGAGGGAATGACAAGGGAGATATGGAGAGAGAGTGTGTATGTTTGGGGGTGAGATAAAGAGACAAAGAAGGAGGGATGGAGAGAAGGAGGGAGAGAAGGAGACATAAGGAGAGAGGGAGGGATATAATAATAGAGTTGGAGGGTGAAGAGAGATAGAGAGAGAGGTGGGAGAGAAAAGGAGAGAGAGGAAGGAAGATACGAGATGTGAGAGAGTGGAAAGATGGAGGGAAAGAGAGATGAAGTTGGAGGGGAAGAAAGAGAGGAAGGTAAGAAGAAATTCGTAGAGAGAGAAAGGTGGAGAGAGAGAGAGGGAGCGATAAGGAAGATGGAGAGAGAGTGAGAGAGGAGAGCAGGATGAAAGATAGAGATAAGCGAGGGAGAGGGAGAGAAGGGGAAGAGACAAAGAGTGAGGAATGGAGAGAAGGGGGAGAGAAGGAGAGAGGGAGGGATATAATAATAGAGTTGGAGGGTGAAGAGAGATAGAGAGAAAGGTGGGAGAGAAAGGGATATAGAGGAAGGAAGATACAATATGTGAGAGAGTGGAGAGAGGAAGGGAAAGAGAGATGAAGTTGGAGGGGCAGATAGAGGAAGGTAAGAAGAAAGTCATAGAGAGAGAAATGTGGGAAGAGACATTGGGAGTGATAAGGAAGACAGAGAGAGAGTGAGAGAGAAGAGTAGGAGGAAAGAGAGAGATAAGCGAGGGAGAGGGAGAGAAGGGGAAGAGAGAAAGAGAGAGGGAGAGGAGGATATAGGAATAGATGGATAGATTGGAGAAAGAGAGTGTATGTTTTGGGGGTGATCTTAAGAGACAAAGGGAGATAAAGATATTGATGGAAGGAAAAGAGAGGGAAGAAGAGAGAGATGGAGAGAGGGAGGGAGGGACAAAGAGATTAATAAATATGGAGTGAGAGAGAATGTGTGTTTGGGGGGCTGAGATAGAGAGACAATGGAGAGAAGGAAGGAGATATATATATATATATATAGATGGAAGGAGGAGAGACGGAAGAATATTTCTTGCACTAGATGCATTGATTTCAATGTAAATGGTGATTTCTAATCCTATTTGATTGCTTGCACTAGATTCATTGATTTTAGTGTATATGTTTATTTATAATGATATTTTATTGCTTGCACTAGATGCATTTATTTCAATGTAGATGGTTTATATTCTTATTTGATTTATTTCACTAAATGCATTGACTTCAGTGTAGATGGAATTTCTAATCTTATTTGATTACTTGCACTAAATACATTGATTTCAGTGTAGATGTTGGTTTCTAATCCTATTTTCTTACTTGCACTAGGTGCATTGATTTGAGTGTAGATGTTGATTTCTAATCCTATTTGATTGTTTGCATTAGATGCATTGATTTCAGTGTAAAAGTTGTTTTCTAATATTATTTGATTTCTTGCATTGGATGCATTGATTTCAGTGTAGATGTTGGTTTCTGATTTGATATAATTGGATGCATAATGGTATATTAACTTTAAAGTGATTGGATTAATAATATGCACTGATTTCAGTGTAAGCACAAAAAATTATTGGCAATGTACATTGATTTTTGTGTTATAGTAATTCAATTTATTAATATTGGAGAGAAAGAGAGACAAGCTATGATGTTTACTACAACAGCTCGAGCTAAAGATTTAAATATTTTACAATTTCAATTGTCCTTTTCATATAATCGATATGAAAGTGAAAATTAACAAGGGTGAAAAAAATAATATTATAAGAAAATAGTTTGAGATTGATCACAATGAATACTATGTGTAATTAATTGCATACTTATTATTCACATTTTCTATCATTTGACACTATTACATTGTCACTTTGCATTCAAAAATTGTATTTTATCATTTTTCATCATTAAAATTATTAACAATATTTATTATCTCAACATATTGATCTACCTAAGCAAATTTAAAATTAAAATGACCACATTAATCTCAAACATATTTAGCATATTTAAAATTACTATATTAATATTAGATGTATTTACATATTATTGATAAAATTAATCATATCTTCGATATATTTTCCTTGGCCACACATAACTAAAACCAACCTACATCCATCTTAACTCTGTATCTATCAAGTACTGAGAGGGATCAAATCTCTCGAGGTGAAAACCTTTCCTCAAGCTTTGCACTAGAAAGAAGACATTTCCACCTCGAGAGATTTGATCCCTCTTGGTGCTTGATAGGTCTAGAGTTAAGATGGATCTAGTTTTTAAAATAATTAAGAAAACTATTTTGTGTTATTATGTTTCTTGTTTCATAAAAGAGAATGGGTGTTTTGTTGTGTTGCTAGTGGTACTAAGTGAACATTCCTTGATCAAAGTTCATACCCTCTCATTGGCACTACAACTTTGCAAGACGAAGAAGAAATGTGAAATAGACGTGCAACCCACTAAATAAGTTGGCAAGGTTGTTGCAACATATATAGGTGGTCATGTCATGTTGCAAAAGGAGGTGTTAGCCCACCCCCATTTTCGATAATCTGTCAACCTTTGAATTTAATTCCTTGTGAATGTGATTAAAGGATATAACCTTAAATATTCTAATAAGCTCCATAATTATAATCATCCTTTGATTCAATAAAGATTTTTATAAGGAAGTATAGACTTTCATACAATTTATAATAACCTTTCAATCCCCTATCACTTGTAAGTTTAGATTGTTGAAGTGACACAATTAAAATGACTAACATGGATGGCTAATTTGTATTATTGTAGTTCTTGTTAGGTAATCGTATTTTTGTTCCTAGACTAAATTAGTCATTCATGTTAGTCATTTTTAGTATTATTATTTATTATCTAGTCATATATTTTAACCCGAGACTAAATTAGTCATTTATATTAGTTGTTTTTAGTTGGATATCTTAATATTGCTAATTTTTGGTAGTATTTCACTTCAAAAAGTTGTGGTGACTAACGTTTTTAGTCACCTAGTCACTAATTTCACCATTTTCTACTAGTGCATACTTCATATTATTCATAGGTGATTTTACTAGAATGTGTTGGATTGGAATATTGAAACATAAATATAAGGCATTTGATAAATTTGAAGTCTTCAAAGCTCTAGTAGAAAATGAGTTAGATTTTAAAGTCAAATGTCTTAGATCTGATAGAGGAGGAGAGTTTATATAACATGAGTTTTTCGACTTTTGTGAACAACATGGCATCAAGAGGCAATTTTCTATAGCTAAAACTCGTCAGCAAAACAGAGTGGTAGAAAGAATGAACAAAAAAAATCCAACAAATGGCACGTGCCATGCTTGATGAGTCTAGAATGCCTCATGCCTTCTGGGGGAGTAACACATACAACTGTGAATATCCTAAACAAAGCACATATTTGGTTAAACAATGATAAAACTCCTTATGAACTATGGTTTGGTAAGCATCCAACTGTCAAACATTTTAGAGTTTTTGGAAGGAAATGTTACATAAAGAATAATGATGATAAGGTTGGAAAGTTTGAATCTAGAGTTGATGAAGGAATTCTCCTTGGATAATCCTCTATAAGAAAAGGATATAAATTCTATAATAAAAGGCTTCAAAAGGTCGTTGAATGCATTGATGTTGTAATTGATGAAGCATCCATAGGTACCAAAAAGGAAGCACCAGTAGACGACAAACTTGTTCCTACAACAAGTAAAAATGTCGTAGGAGAGGGAATTAATGAAGCACCAGAAGAAGGAATTGAAAGCACAGAAGAATAAGAAAATAGTCCTTCAATGTATGTTCAAAAAAATCAATCGGAATCTCAAATTCTAGGTGAAAGGAAGCTCGAGTACAAACTAGAAGAACTCTTGTTAGAAATTATAGTTAGCTAGCCCTATTATCCACAATTGAACCTCAAAATGTAAATCAAGCAAGAAAAGATGAAAGTTGAGTTAAGGAAATGGATGAAGAACTTGATCAAATAGAAAAGAACCATACATGGGAATTAATACCAATACCTCATGATAAAAATGTTATTGGGAAAAAATGGGTATTCAAAAACAAACTGAATGAAAATGGAGAGGTAATGAGAAACAAAGAAACACTCGCATCCAAAGACTATGCTTAGCAAGAAGGAATAGACTTTGAAGAAACATTTGCACCTATAACCAAACTTGAAGCCATAAGAATGTTCCTTGCATTTTCAAGCTTTCATAACTTTAAAGTATATCAAATGGAAGTTAAATTTGCATTTCTAAATGGGGACCTAGAAGAAGAAGTTTATATTGAACAACCTAAAGGGTTCATTCTAGGCAATGATAAAAATCTTGTTTGCAAACTTAGGAAGGCATTATATGGGCTAAAACAAGCCCTAAATGCATGGTATTATCATCTTGACAAGTATCTTCAACCAAAAGGCTTCACTAAGGGGCCTGCAGATAGAAATCTATATATAAATATGGATCAAGATAAACTTTTTATAGTTTTTGTTTATGTAGATGGAATCATATTTGGAAGCAATGAATAATCTATGAGTCAAGGATTTGCTTCAGTCATGCAACAAAAAATTGAAATGTCTTAACCTGGTTAGCTAACATACTTTCTTGGTCTTCAAGTTCAACAAGAAAAGAATGGTATCTTTATCTCACAAACCAAGTACCTCAAGAAAATTTTAAAGAAATATGGAATGGAAGATTACAAGCCTGTATGCACACCAATGGTAACATGATGTAATCTTAGTTCACATGATGATTCTCCTTTAGTGAATCAACTAGAATACAGATCTATGATCGAAAGCTTTCTCTACCTTATAGGCACGAGACCAGATATTATGCATGCAATTGGGATTGTTGGATGATTTCAAGCAAATACTAAAGAATCTCATCTCCATGAAGCCAAGAGAATATTTAATTATTTACAAGGAAATCAAGATATTGGTATATAGTATCCCAAATATGCATATTTTGCACTCATACCTACATAGATGCAGATTGGACAGGTAATATTGATTATCGAAAGAGTACTAGGGGAGGAGCATTTTATTTGGGACCTCACGTGGTATCATGGTTATGTAAAAAATAAAGCTCCATTGATTTATCTACTTGTGAGGAAAAATAGGTTGTTGTTGCATCTTGTGGTACTCAACTTCTATGGATGATGCAAACATTGCAATACATTCAAATCACTTGTCCTCAACCTATACCTATTCTGTGTGATAATACTATTACCACAAGTATTTATAAAAATACTTTCATGCACTCAAAAACAAAGCATATTCCAATCAAATATCACTTTCTTAGAGAACAAGTGCTTGAATAAAAGGTCAAACTAGAATATGTTCCTTCAAAGGAACAAGTTGCAGATATATTTACAATGCCTCTTCCATGTGATTCTTTTGAATATCTCAAACATAAAATAGTAGTGATCTCTAATTCATCACTCTATTAACGATAAAAACAAATATTTCATGTTCAGGGGGAGCTGAGACTGTAAATTAATGTAGTTTACTTTTTGTACACATATTACATGAAGGAAAGTCGCATATATATGCAATTTTTTATCTATATAGTCACGTATGTTTCTCTGAGATAAAGAAACAACATGAAAAACTCAAGGAGAAGTTCTGATATGCCTAAGTCAGTTTTTATTTAGTTTTTTGATTATGATATTGATTGGTTATATTCTGTTGATGCTCAAATGCTACTTAGGAATGATATTGGTTTGTGATAATTCATAAGTTTTTGCAATGTGTGATTATTGCTTTGACGACTTTGCTAATGGATGAGTTGGATGTAATCAGACTTGACAGTAAATAGTTGGCATTATGATTTCTTGAGCATTTCTTGGTGATCATGAACAATATATATCATTGGTGATGCTACTGAAGACAGATATTTTCCTAAAGTTTTGATATATTTCTTAAGTTTCTTTTAGTTAAGATGATTATTGATATACTACCACTACAACTATTGGGTGATGCTTGAAAGCATTACATATTTTTTCACATGTTGATGTTGATAAAGATTAATGCTCCACTGTCCTATCTTACTTCATGAAGATGATGTTCATGTGGCAAGATCCTATATGGTGTATGATGGTTGTTGATGGCTATCATGGTCTTACTACCTCACTATTGAGGTCTTTGGTTTTGGTTATAAGTGTCATATCTGTCTCTTGATGAAAATTTCATGTAAATACCCATGATGTAATAATTGTAATATTCGGTCATGTTTGGACTATTGGGGTCAAGTAAATTATGTATGTAATCCCATTATTTTGGGAATTTGGTGTAATGTTGAGTCTAATATGTAACCCCAGTGTGTTGGATGACTGATGTAAGTATGAGGCCTTGGTGATAGGAAAGGCCATATTTGGTTGATTCATAGAGTCATGTACTTATTTTTATAAGATTCAACATATGACCAAGGGGAGCATGGTCAATAAATCAGATCTATAGTGCTCATCTCTACACAGGGGCAGAGAAGTCTTCTTTCAACATTGGTCAACCCTTTTCCCTTGATGTCAAAGGGGGAGAGTAGCATGGTGTTTGGAGAAGAATTCTTAGTGTTTCTTGGTGCTTATTTTGGTGTGTTTGCAGGTATTGACAAATGGACAAGTGGTGGTGACCAAACACCAAATTGGTTGCCCTCAAGTCTAAAGGGGGAGATTGTTTCCATTATGACTAATGTGTTGTCCTTGATGGAAAGCTACTTGATAAATATGTCAACACAATGGTTATGCATATGCTACATATGAGATAGACAAAGGAATGATAAAGGTGAAGTTTGGGAAGTATACATGAGCCCTATGAATAAATATCGTTTACATACATGGGAATGGTGAAGAAAAGTCATATACAGTTTTCACACCACGGTATTGTCAACACCATGGGTATTTACCATGGTATTGGCCCATAGTAATGAGCATGACAATGGATATTTGATCCCTTCAAAGAATACAATCGATACTAATAAGGGAGGCCTAAGGTATATAAGGAGATGGAGATCTAAGTGTTAGGTGTACAAGTTATGGCTTATTAATGAATGATTTGATCTAAAACAGGTGTGCACCAAGGAGCATGAAGGAGTTTTAGATTTGATAGATCTGAAAATATTGTAGTGACTAATGAACATGCTTGCTTGGTCTTTTATTATTATGACTAATAACGATAGATCTATGATGGTAATGATACTTTGACATGAACATGTGACAGTAAGGGTTGTGAGGTATGTTTTGTGGTTGCAGCGAATGAATGATTCAATGATTACAGATATATGTGCATGTTTTCTTTAGAGAGGTCGTGTACATACGTGGATATACTTCAGGGGAGTCGCATATATATTATGCAATAGTACATAATATGTACGCAGGTGTCGAGTATTAAAAGAACATACATACGAGTTTTGTACATCTGCTAGGGTTTATCAATTATTAATGATGTTTAATAAGTTCTATTATGTTTGTTGCCGATAATCTGTGTTTGATAGTACTCGTTGGGTTGAACTGATGAAATGTTGATGATACTTTTGTATTGTGATCTGTATTTGGTTCAGTAATATGTGATGGGTTCAACATGTGATTCAGTGTGATAGTAATTCAAATTCAGGTACCAATGTTTTTATATCTATACGTAGGTATTCTTCAATAGAAGCACGTACATACACAAGTATGTTTAAGAACAATAGCCTATACAATGAGATGCATGCTTGATCAGGGTTCACAGTGGCAACAAGTGGTTTCTATGATGAGTAACAATGTTTGGCTTGGTATATTGATGAGTGGTTATGCATTGGTATGATTTATTTTGATCTAGTTTGATCTAGTTGCATTGGTTACATTAGTATATTTTATGATTCAATATTTGAGTAGTTGATTTCATAATTGTTGGGGGTAGATCCAATTTGAAACATTCTAAAAAGTGATCCACAAAGAGCTGAGGATAGTGTTAGTGTCAGTCTTTACAGTCTTCCACCAGTGATCAAATATGCTCTTATAAAGTGGTCTTAGGGTGTCACAGTCAAATTTTTGTCGTTTAAGTGAGTCTTCAAGTAAAATTTGGTCACTAGGTATTAGGTCTAGGATTTGTTTTCACTCCTTCCAAAGTCTCTCAAGTATTGGTTCATGTCACAATTTGGCTGAGTGTACCATCATTCAAAGAGTTGTCATCATCATGTCAGGTTCCAATGGGTCATTTTATACCTTATTCATGCTTCAGTTGTACTTAGGTAAGGCTCATTTCCCTCTCCTAGGGTTTTGAAGGTAATTTTTCTTGGATGGTCAAATAATCAACAAAAATTGTATCGTGATTCTCATACACCTTCTCCTATCCTTAATATACCTTCTTAAACACTTCCCATCACTCATATCCCTCAAATTCATCATTTTTCCACAAACCCTAGCATATTGCTACATTTTGACAATTTTCTAGGCTAGGCCTGTGTTTTTCCCTTTTGAACCCCTTCCCCTCACTAAATATTTTAAATTACACTTTCCCCTCATTTCTAACATCCCTCCCTAATTCCCAAAATTTTCTCAAGAATTTAGAAGCCCCTTATCCCCTTCATTTCCCTTCATTTCTACAAACCCCCTGTTCCACATATCGGGATAGGTTTTATTCAAATGATGTTTCTGAGCAAGAAAAGAGGAATTTGACAAAAGTGAGAGAGGTTTTTGTCCACCATTGACCCAAGAATAAAAAATTCCTTCATTTTTTACATAGGTCTCATATTCTGGGAAAAATATCGAAAACATCATTTGCCTCAGGAAGGTTAATGCACCTCTGGAGTGACCTTGGTAAAATCAACTTTTGTCCTAGATGGAATGACCAAATGACTTGCTTGATGAGTCAAATTATTCATAGACACAAAGATATTTCCAATGAGCTATCATGAGCTCAACTTGGAGTTGAGGAATATCTTCAAAGTTGAGTGCAACAACACTATGCATTTTGGCAGCCTCATTCTGCACATTTTGACTAGTCTTGGAGATTGAGCTTTTGACAGGGAAAAAGAACTCCAAATTCACAAATTAAAGATGTTATGGAAATTAGACTCGACAAGATTTCCAATGACCTATCCCATGCCTAATTGTGACACCGGGAAAGCAGTCAAAAGCTGTCTAAAAGTGGCGATATGCTTTTGGCCGGATGGCGCTGCACTTTTGGCAGGAGAGCTTAAAAACCCTCAAAACTTCAAGAAACTTCAAAATTTCTCTCTCTCACCTTCATTTCAAGTAATATTACCTCCCTCACTTCAGTTTTGGTTTGCAAATCAAAATTTTAAGCATCATTTCCCATGGTAAATATGAAACCCTAAATTTGCCCCTAGTATGCCTAAAACCCTAAACCCTCATTGTTCCTCCTATCACTTATCACTACAACTCTAAAATCTTTCCCTATCCCTTTATCCTTATTCCATATCATTCCTATCCCTTTATCCCTCTTCAAACGAATCAAGCCCTCCCTTTCATTTTTATCATTCCTACTCCCTCACTCATTTTCTAGCCCATAAGGTCATCTCCCATCCCCTCACTCCTAAATCACCCATACGCACTCCTTCCATACCTTCTCTAGGGGTACATAACTTCAAAACTTAGCAAACATGTACAAGGAAAACCCTCTAGTAGTGCTCAGGTGAAGACAAATGAGAAGGCCAAAGAGACTAGAACTGCTGAGATACCGGTGTTCTTGACATATCAAAGATGGTCAAGGAAGTTGTTTGCAGCTGCCAAGCAAGTGTTTACTCCACAAGATGTGGAAGGGACCTTGCCTTATTCATCAGTCCATAGGCAAATGTTATCTCCACAAGGACTGGAAGGGGCTTTGCCTTCTACATCGAAAAAATAGGTACAGGTTGAGTAGCTGAGCAGAGGCAAGGAAAACGTACAAGAAGATGACTTGGATGATGACCAAGAAAGGGAATTTTAGTTGGAGGAGCATGATGATGAACCCGAGCAGCATGACACTGAGATCATTGATCTAGAGGCTCAAGAGAGGGAAAATGTCAAAATGTCATTATTCAGGAGAAAGAAGCCAAAATACAAGCTTTGACGGAAAACTTAGAGAGAGCTAAGTTTGTCATCACTTTCCTGGAGCAAGAAAACAAACAACTAAGTCATAAACAGGACCTCATGGAACTTGAGCTACTGAAGACAAAGAGACAAAGTGACAAAGAGACAAAGTGACAAAGAGGCTCATGTCACTTTGACTCCTATTGAGCAAGAAATTGAATAAGATAGGGAAACTTGGCTTGAAAGAGTCAACCTACATCTTGAAGGGCTCATTGACAAGGCCAATAGGGATAAGAAAATGCTTTGACACATGGCATACCATTACATGGCTCGTAACAAAATTTGTAACATGAGGATCAGGGAGCTAAAAGATAGGTTGAGGAGAGCCTTAGAGGGAAAGAAAGAGCAAGATAGATTGAAGATGTTGGCTGAAGCTTCCCTAGCCCATAAAAACAGTTGATGGTGGTGTTCCATGCCAAATTTGGGCAAATTTTGAGGAGTTTTTTCATTTTTGAAACTTTGAAATTCTTAGCACAGAAAATTTGCCCAAAAGCACAGTGCCGCCGATGCTGCACTTTTTCATGAGGCATCCATTGGAGAAAAGGTTGACATTTTTGGATTCAGAATGATGAGGACATGCACCCTAGCAATTTTCAGAAGTTTTTGAGCAGATCTGGTTCACCAAAAGGTCCAAAAACTACTAAAAAATGACCTTTCTACCTCTTTTTGGACACACAGAAGCAGTCTTGGTAGATTCAAGTTTTGAGGGGGGAAATGACCTCCAAATTCACAAATTCTAGGTGTTCCAGAAATTGGACTTGAAGACATTTCCAATGAGCTATCATGGTCTCAATTTGGATGTCAGGAAGGCCTCCAAAAGTGGCACTACACTTCTGGCCAGTGGCATTGTGCTTATGGCCTTTTCTGACCAGGAAACAAAAATTCACCTATTTTGACTGTGAATTGGATTTCTCTCTCCTCATGGATGATTTCACTAATTTAATTGATGACATGGCATGTAAATGTAATAGTAAAATAGTATTAGAGGGTAGATTCATTAGTTAGAGGTGGTTTTGAGGCAAATGAATATGTTTCCAATCTTTTAGAGGCAAGTTGTTTGACTGCCTATATTCCAGTTCTTAGTTGGGAAATGGTTGAAACAACCCCTCTTCTCATGGATTCAACCCCTGAAGGTCAGGATGAGTAGTTTAGATGTCTATATTATGTGTTTTCTTGGTCATTTGGTGAGGTTGGACTCACTTGGATGCTCTGAGCTAGATTGTACATCATTGTAAGCAGTTTGGCAAGGAAATTAATAGGATTTGCAGCTATTTTTATGGGATTCCTGTGGTATGGTGTTTCAGCATAGTCTCTTCTTTGTTATCATTTTTTTTATATGTTTATGTATGCCATAATCTATTTCATTGCTTCTAATTCAATGATATCAAGATATATAGGTGGAATATTTTGTTTGTAGTGCTCTACCTTGGGAAATCATTCAGTACTCTATGTTTTCTGCTGTTTAAGTAGGGTCCATGATTGTCTCGTGCCCTCCTCATCTCCTCTAGTTTGTTAGTTGTTTTTTAGTATTGAGTCAATTTATAGTTGAGTAAAGTCAGTTTGTGTCTTTGAGTCATCAGTTTTCAGTCATGTAATTTTAGCTTGAGTTTTTTTTTACTCCATGCCCAATGGATAAGGCTATTAGGTCTATGGTGTTCTTGGCACCTCCAAGGAGCTACCATCCCCAATGGAGCCAATGTTAGTGTCAGTCTTTGCAGTCTTCCACCAGTGATCAAATATGCTCTTATAAAGTGGTCTTAGGGTGTCAAAGTCAAATTTTTGTCATTTCAGTGAGTCTTCAAGTAAAATTTGGTCACTAGGTATTAGGTCTAGGATTTGTTTTCACTCCTTCCAAAGTCTCTCAAGTACTGGTTCATGTCACCATTTGATTGAGTGTACCATCATTCAAAGAGTTTTCATCATCATGTCAGGTTCCAATGGGTCATTTTACACCTTGTTCATGCTTCAGTTGTACTTAGGTAAGGCTCATTTCCCTCTCCTAGGGTTTTGAAGGTAATTTTTCTTGGATGGTCAAATCATCAACAAAACTTGTATCCTGATGCTCATGCACCTTCCCCTATCCTTAATATACCTTCTTAAGCACTTCCCATCACTCATATCCCTCAAATTCATCATTTTTCCACCAACCCTAGCATATTGCTACAATTTGACAATTTTCTAGGCTAGGCCTGTGTTTTTCCCTTTTAAACTCCTTCCCTTCACTCAATCTTTGAAATTAAACTTTCCCCTACTTCCTAACATCCCTACCTACTTCCCAAAAATTTTCTTAAGAATTTAGAAGCCCCTTATCCCCTTCATTTCCCTTCATTTCTACAAATCCCATGTTCCACATATCGGGATAAGTTTTATTCAAATGATGTTTCCGAGCAAGAAAAGATGAATTTGACAAAAGTGAGAGAGGTTTTTGTCCACCATTGACCTCAGAAGTAAAAAATCCTTCAGTTTTTACACAGGTCTCATATTTTGGGAAAAGTGTCGAGAACATCATTTGCCTCAGGAAGGTTAATGCACCTCTGGAGTGACCTTGGTAAAATCAGCTTTTCTCCTAGATGAAATGACCAAATGACTTTTTTGATGCGTCCAATGATAATTGGACTCAAATATATTTCTAATGAACTATCATGAGCTCAATTTGGAGTTGAGGAAGACCTTCAAAAGTTGATTGCAACAACACTATGCATTTTAGCAGCCTCATTGTGCACATTTTGACCAGTCTTGGGAGATTGAGATTTGGATAGGGAAAATGAACTCAAAATTGAAAAATTCAAGATTTTCTAGAAATTAGACTCAACAAGCTATACCAAGCCTAATTTGAACATCAGAAATATAGTCAAACGATGTCTTAAAGTGTCAACTGCAGTGGCACTACGCTTTTGGCAGGAGAGCTTAAAAACCCTCAAAACTTCAAGAAACTTCAAAATTTCTCTCTCTTACCTTAATTGCAAGTAATTTGACCTCCCTCACTTCAGTTTTGGTTTGAAAATAAAACTTTTAAGCATCATTTCCAATGGTAGATATGAAACCGTAAATTTTCCCCTAATATGCCTAAAACCCTAAACCCTCATTGTTCCTCCTATCACTTATCACTACAACTCTAAACTCTTTCCCTATCCCTTTATCCCTTTATCCTTATTCCATATCATTCCTATCCCTTTATCCCTCTTCCAAAAGGGAAATTTCTCAAACAAATCAAGCCCTCCCTTTCATTTTTATCATTCCTACTCCCTCACTCATTTTCCAGCCCATAAGGTCATCTCCCATCCCCTCACTCCTAAATCACCCATACTCATTCCTTCCATACCTTCTCTAAGGGTACATAACTTCAAAACTTAGCAAACATGGACAAGGAAAACCTTCCAGCAGTCCTTAGGTGAAGACAAATTAGAAGGCCAAAGAGACTAGAACTGTTGAGATACTGGTGTTCTTGACATATCAAAGATGGTCAAGGAAGTTTTTTTCAACTGCCAGGCAAATGTTTACTCCACAAGTTGCGGAAGGGAACTTTTCTTATTCATTAATCCACATAAAAATGTTATCTCCACAAGGTCTGGAAGGGGCTTTGCCTTCTACATCGACAAAATAGGTATAGGTTGAGCAACTGAGCAAAGGCAAGGAAAAGGTACAAGAAGATGACTTGGATGATGACCAAGAAAGGGAATTTCAGTTGGAGGAGCATGATGATGAGCCCGAGCAACATGACACTGAGATTTGATATAGAGGCTCAAGAGAGGGAAAATGTCAAAGATGTCATTATTCTGGAGAAAGAAGCCCAAATACAAGCTTTGACAGACAACTTAGAGAGAGCTAAGTTTGTCATCACTTACCTGGAGTAAGAAAACAAACAACTAAGTCATAAACAGGTCCTCATGGAACTTGAGCCACTGAAGACAAAGAGGTCATGTCAATTTGACTCCTATTGAGCAAGAAATTGAACAAGATAGGGAAACTTGGCTTGAAAGAGTCAACCTACATCTTGAAGGGCTCATTGACAAGGCCAACAGGGATAAGAAAATGCTCCAACACATGGCATACCATTACATGGCTTGTAACAAAATTTGTAACATGAGGATCAAGAAGCTAAAAGCTAGGTTGAGGAGAGCCTTAGAGGACAAGAAAGAGAAATATAGATTGAAGATATTGGTTGAAGCCTCCCTAGCCCATCAAATCAGTTGATGGTGATGTTCCATGCCAAATTTGGACAAATTTTGAGGAGTTTTTGCATTTTTGAAATTTAGAAATTCTTAACATAGAAAATTTTCCCTTCCTGAGGCTTCCATTGGAGAAAAGGTTACAATTTGTAGATTTAGAATGATGAGGACATGAACCCTAGAAATTTTCAGAAGTTTTGGAGTAGATCTGGTTCACCAAAAGGTCCAAAAACTACCAAAAAATGACCTTTCTGCCTCTTTTTGGACACACAAAAGCAATCTTGGGAGATTCAAGTTGTGAGGGGGCAAATGACCTCCAAATGCAAACATTCTAGGTGTTCTAGAAACTAGACTTGAAGACCTTTCCAATGCACTATCATGGTCTCAATTTGGATGCTAGGAAGGCCTCCAAACGTGGCCTGAAAGTGACACTACACTTATGGCCAGTGGCGCTGCGCTTATGGCCTTTTTTGCTCAAGAAACCAAAATTCACCTGTTTTGACCGTGAATTAGATTTCTCTCTCCTCATGGATGATTTCACTAATTTAATTGATGACATGGCATGTAAATGTAATAGTAAAATAGTATTAGAAGGTAGATTCATTAGTTAGAGGTGGTTTTGAGGCAAATGAATTCGTTTCCAATCTTTTAGAGGCAGGTTGTTTGACTGCCTATATTCCAGTTCTTAGTTGGGAAATGGTTGAAACAGCCCCTCTTCTCATGGATTCGACACCTGAAGGTCAGGATGAGTAGTTTAGATGTCTATATTACGTGTTTTCTTGGTGATTTGGTGAGGTTGGACTCACTTGGATGCTCTGAACTAGATTGTACATCATTGTAAGCAGTTTGGCAAGGAAATTAACAGGATTTGCATCTATTTTTATGAGATTCCTGTGGTATGGTGTTTTAGCATAGTCTCTTCTTTGTTATCATGTTGTTTATATGTTTATGTATGCCATCATCTATTTCACTTCTTCTAATTGAATGATATCAAGATAGATAGGTAGAATTCATTGTTTGTAGTGCTCTACCTTGGGAAATCATTCAGTACTCTATGTTTTCTACTATTTGAGTAGGATCCACGATTGTCCCGTGCCCTCCTCAGCTCCTCACCGGCCTTAGACATCTCACCTCACTAAATTTGAAGTGTTAAAACCTTTACCTACCTTGCCCCATAGAACACCCTACATTTTGACCTAATTTCCCGAACCTAAAACTACCTAGCTCCTTCTGATCCACAAAACACAACAAATTCAATCAAAATCCTCTGAGCTACTATACCTAGCCTAAAATCCCTATCTGATCCAGTAATTTTGACTAAGATCCATAAGGAGAGAGCCCTCTCCCAACCTGGTAGGGCTAACTACTAAGTTAAGCTTGGTTTGTGGTTACCCTAGAATTGCTTCAATTTAGCCTGAGGTCAATCTAGGTGATAACAGATAGTAGTCTTCAGAAAGGGGTCATAGCTCCCTTCCAGTAGGAACTAAAAAACGAGAGAAGGTTGTAGCCTTCTGCAGGTAGGAGACTTCGTTCTGCTTAGAGTCTATGCCAGTACAAGATTGTAAGAAATTTATTTTAATAAAATAATAAGACAGAGACGAGAACAAGGATGGATTTTTTCCCACATTGGGTTTCCACCTAAAATATTGGTGTTCATACGGTTTTTGTGTGTTAATGTTCTATCTGCTTCTTACCTGTTCATAATTATTGATTAATTCATGAAAATGAAGTAATGATACACTGATTAATGTTGAATTGATGATGAAATTAATGATAAGATAAGCTATCTAGATATACGCAGGTTTCTTTAATAACAATCACGTTCATACGCTAGTTTTCTCTATACAATCGTGTATCCAAATCATAATAAGAAATTGAAAATTTTAATTGTGCAAAATAGTGATTCACCCCCTCCCCCCCGTTCCCCCTCTTAGTAGTTTTCCTAACAATAGTTACCTTTTTCCATAATACAGTTCAAGGGAGCCCAATCCAAATCCTCATTAGGACAAATGCATTTACCTTTGCGATTAAGTAGTAGGATTTTGATGAGTTTTTTAAAGGCCAAACATAAAAGTAGGTTCAATGACATAATCCCGTCCATTTCCACTTGCGTTCCTTTTACCAGATATCTTTGTTTCATAAATAAATTATAATTTTTTGTGTTTACTTAATTTATTAGAGAACAATTATTGCTAATTTTTTCCTGAATGTAGGAGAAAATAGTTAAAGAGAAAATATGCCAGAGTAATAGAGTGAATTAATTGGTGAGATGAGCTGTTGAGCATCCTCATTACTAATATAAGCAACTTCTACCATAAATAAGGGATATTGATGTTTTGTATAAGATCTTGTATGGATTTTTATTCTGTGGCATTGCCCCAAAACATTAATAGAACATAATTTTTCGACAATATGGTTTTAAATTTTATATTGTATCTAATTTTCTATTATTGATCACAATGAAAATGAATGCTCAAGAACAATTTTGGATTTCAGATATATCTTCCTTGTATAATATTTATTTTAATCATAGCTATGATGATTGGAATTTGTATCTCGATAAATTTCTTGTTATTGTAATGGTGTTTCTTATTGTTCAAGACATATACTTTGAGCTATTATATTACATCATACATATATCTACCTAGAATACATAATAAAAAATTAGTTAAGAATTTTTTAAATTTTAATAGTTCTATTTACTATGATGTTTGAAAGATGTTGGATGTTTTAATATTTTAAATTTGTTCAAAGTGCGGAGGTGCGAAAATGCTTTCATTGTGCTTCTCTCGTATCTCCATACTCTGCATAATGACAAATCCTTCAACACCTCATAATGAAATTGATATATTGATATATACAACTTGGTGTTTGTTTCAATTTCATTTAATCTTAATTCTTTATTACTGGATAATGTACAAAAACATTTATTATTTTGATTATCAAAATACACTGTTTAATCTTAGGCACAATGAGAGCTTCCTCCACTTTGTTTTCTATTTTCAATGAACATGTGGACAAGAACAATTGCACAGAGATATGAATATGTGGGGAATGAAGGATGTGTAGAAGAGGGGGTATGTGCAGGAGAATGAGATTGCAAACGAAACTTTATTCCACAAACAAAAGATTATTTTAACTTTAAACAATAACTTAGTATGTAACATTAATTGAAGTCTCTTTTTAATGCATGTGATAAAGGAGTCTTGCGTGGGACAATGGGTATATGGAGATAGAAAAAAAAAAATTAATTTGTAATGTTTTTCATCTTTGGATACATTTCAAGTTAAGCCGCAATTATTAACTATGTTTGGTGGCTCTGAGTACAGAGGTGTAGAAGAAGCACAATGAAAGATTCTTCCACATAACTTTAAACAATTAAAACATCTAACACCTTTCAAACATGTATATTGGATAGGGTATAAGGGTAGGCAATTAACTGTCCTCACTATTGTGTTTGTGTGGAGTCATTTTATTTGAGCTTCTTGAATATTAAGTGTGATTTCATCATTTCACATTTGTGAACTAAGTGTTAATTATCCAATATTAAATGAAGTGTGTTTTGTCCCCTAATGAAGAAATAGATAGTTTCATCGTGTGAAATATGAAGGTGTGGAGAAAGCTTTCATAGTGTGCACTGCGAAAACACATTGTTCTCAAATAACAAAATAAAATAAAATTGCTTAGTGCTTATCTCATTTCCAATATTTAAATTGATTTAATATATAAAATAAAATATTTATGCATTCTTTCAGGTATTTTAACATTCCTTTCAATTTGATGAAAGCTATCAATTCGGTACAATAAGAACGTTGACCCTATATGAAAAATTGTGATAAAAAAATGTGAAAATGTCATATTCAACGGGGCTCGAAGAATGCACTATGAACTCTCTTATTTTTGGCATATTTGTCATTAAATTTAAGGTTTTTTTTTTTTTTTTTTTTTTTTTTTTTTTTTTTTTTTTTTATGCAAAAGCATTCAGCTAAGAAGAATCAATGTATTTTAGTAGACATAGGGGGGTCTTGTGTTTTAAAGAAGTTGGTTTCCTAAGTGTTAAAATTAATTTAATTACTTAGGCTTTTGAGTGATTTTAATGAGAATAGGAATTAATTAAGTATTGTGAAGCATCTTTGTAAATGTTCTCAAATGTTGGGGAACATGAGAGATTTAGGATAGTTGAAAGATTTGAGAATCAGTTGTAAATCTTAGATTAGGATTTGGTTTCATGATTTGTGGATTAAAGAGGATCCTTAGGGATAAAGATGAGATTTTAGGATTTTGTTGAGAAGGTTATGGATCTAAACTAGGAATTGGTTGTAGAATCCTTTTTTATAAATGTAAGCCTAAAAGCCATAGTCAAGTTAGATAGTTAGCTGATTAGCTAGTTAGAGGTTGTGAGTTAGAGGTTTGATTGAAAGCCTACGGGTAGTTAGGAAAACAAAGGCAACTAATACAGAAGATCAGGCCAAGGAGAGAGTTCCTATGTAAATACCTATTTATTAATAAAACCAACTTGATTCTAAGTTTATGTGTGTGTATGGAGTAATTCAGTTATAATCTGTGTGTGAACTAGAGTAAATTTTGTGTAACAAAGTTGCAGGTGGAGTTCGAGCAGAACACAGAGAAGAAGTGATATGAAGGATCGTATTGGATTGCTTGAATCCATTTGAAGGATCACAGAGTGACTGTGTTAAGAGCATGCAAAATTAAATCAAGAGGGAGTTGTGTTGCAGGACAACTAAATACTGAAACTCTGAAGTAAAACCTAAAACCACAGAAACACGAAGAAATGGCATAAAAAAGAATTAAAGGGAAGGACGAAGAAATGAGGTGACGATACACAGGAGTCGTTGGATCTATGAGATCAACAAACGAAGTTGAAGGCGATAGGTGATCAAGATTAAGTCGTGCAACATAAAGTAAAAGAAATGAACGACGAAGAATAACTTAAGTGTTAGCGGAAGAGGAATCGAGAGGAGTTGTTGCAACCATCTGATGGGTGAAGATCTATGATCATCACGTGCCAATAAGCTCGTGCATTAGTCATGGAAGAAAGGCGGGTTTATAAACGGAAGTTGTTTGTTGGATGGAGAAAAAGTGGTAAGTGGTAATTCGGGGTGGTCACCCGATTCCATTTATTAGTCAACATGTAGCACACCGCAGGAGAGAGAAAACCACTTTATCGGGGGGGGGGTAAAGATTCCTGTCTGATATCGCTGTTAACTGTTGGATCAAATGGGTTTTAATCAACGGTGGAGGATCACTGATTAGTTTTGTTGATCGGGTAATCCAACAACTATCAGATTGAAAGGTAAGATCAACGACGGAGATTGAAGCTGATAAGGCTTGGGAAAAAGCGGACCTGATATGTTATCAATGCAGGTTAAGTTCATTTGAGTTCCGGCGGGTGAATGGATCAAAGTTGTGATACGACACGACAATTGTTAATCTGATGGAGTGAAATCAATGGTGGAGGTTGAATGCGATGAGACCGCATCAATAAATGTGCAAAGGATGAGGAAAGGTGAAAAGGCAAGGTTAAGTGTGGTTTATGTAATATTTCTATAATACGAGAGTTATAATAGAAATAGCGGAGTTAAAGGTATTTCTGGTTAAGTTGGGTGTAACCAAAGTCCAACCATGGTATGATTAAGACGAATGGATAGTGAAATGAACCAGAGGGTTAAGTACTAAGGTATAAGAATTAACCAAAGTTTATGAATGTTGGGTAAAGTTTCTCTCAAGGGTTAATTAAGGGGTCAAACTATGTATAGTCCAATGAAATGTTTCCGCATGAGATTTAATTAAGAAACCTTAAACCTTTATTTGAGAAGGTTTTCACCATGGATCAGGTGATTAATTCTTGGGACTAGTGACATGCAATTTTATTTGCATAATGTGGGTATTGTTGACTTAGGCTAGCATCATTTGGTATCAGAGCAGCACAATGAAATTCCGTGTAAAAATTTCTTTGAGAAAATTTAGAACAGAATTAAGTTTTGAAGGTGTGTATACAGGTGAATGGTGATGAAAGTAGGCAAGAGGATATCAGATTCTAATCTGACAAACAGTAGGCACACAGAGATAATGTGTAGCAGAACTTGCAGATGCAAGGAAACAGAGGACAATTCGTTCAAAGTGCAGGTGATTGGTAGAACAAGATCATGCAGAGGTCTTGAAGGTGAGATGATATGTTTTTATTTTAATTTGATTTGAAGATTGGAGAGTTTGTGGTCTTTATATTGTTGCACATGTAGTAGCATAAGAAGGTGAGAATATTGCAACAACCTAGAGCAAGGAATGCTCAATTGGTTCTAGAGGGAAGAACCAGAGAGATCCCAAAAGGCTGAGCTCAGAGGAGAGAAGTTTAGTGAGGCATATATAACAAGAAGGAGACTTGTTATTGCAGAGGTATTGTTGCAACTCACAAAGGCAATTCCACAAAGGATGTGGGTAGAATTGCTAAGGGATGAAGGAAGCTGGTAAGAGTTTCTAATTGAAAGAAGAGGTGGTCAGAACCTAGTATTTCATTAGTAATTGAAATACAAGAGGACAGTTGTGTTCTTAAAAGGTGCAGATGAGTTGAAGCCTAGAAGGAGCAGAGAGAAGTGCTCAAAAGAGGTTCCAAAGATAGAGAACCAAGTGCTTGCCAAAAGACCAAGTACAGAGGAAAGCTCGGTGAGCTAAGTGGCAGCAGGGAGGACTTGTTGTTGCAAAGGCTTTAATGCAACTCATAGTAAGTGATTAAGGAGCTCATGAAGATAGAGAAGGAGAAAATGACTACTGATAGTCATAGTAGAGGTTCTGAGGAAAACCACAACAGAAGAAAAGTGAAGAAGGAGGATGCCAAGGCAAATGGAAAGAGAATGAGTCAAGAGGAAATTGATAGAGAGATTGCTGAGATGAAAGAACAACTCAATGTATTAAGGATGATACTTGAGGAAAACCAAAGACTAGGTTGGGTATTAAAGAAGAAGCTAGTGAAGTGGTCTAAGTTACAGAGAAGGCTACAACAGAAGCAAGTAAAGTGGCTGATGGAAAAACTCAGAGAAGCTGAGTTGGAAATGGAAGTTTCCATTTTTGAAGCAGAGCAGGGTGAAGTTCTGGGTTAAGAAGAAGGAATTATTGATGACTTTATGAACTGTTGGAAAAATGCAGACCAACAAGAGAATGTAAAACCTTATATTGTTGAATCTAATAATTTTGATGTGATTACAGTTTTTGCAGAGGATGAGAAATATTTTGAAGCTATCAAAAGTATGGAAGAGTATTTTTCAGAAGATAAAAACTCTGAAGTAAAGAATGATGGAGAATGTCTCTTGAATGAGAAAAGCAGTAAATTATTACGGCATAAAGAATTTAGTAATACATTGATGTTTGAAGTTGTGACAACACAGGAAAAATTTCTTGTGAAAGGAGATGAAATTTAGTCTGAAGAATTGATGTGTGAAGCAACAGTTTAGACTGTTGAACCTTGTAATTTTCTAACTAATAATTTGTGTATAAATGCAGGAATCATAAGTAATGATGAAGTACTTATGAAGTGTTACAGAGAAATTGAATTGTTCGAGTATTTGCTGGGAAATTCAGAGTATGACAGTGTGATTGCAGAGGAAGGAGTTCACTACAGTGGACAAGAGCAGAAAGACATCATTAGAGTAGATGATGTGGAGGGGAGACTAACTGATAGCCTTGAGAGTACATTAGAGAATTCTTTAGAGAGGTTGAATTAGCATACTGATGTGCTAATAGAAGAGGAGAAATCAGAGTAGCATACTGAAGTGTTGCCAAAGGAAGAAGAGGCACTAAGGCCTTATGTTTTTTATTTTAATAATTGTTTTGTTAGTGCAGGTTTATTTGTAGATGCTGGAGGAAATTTGGCACAGATGAGAAGCCAAGTAAAGATGGTAGAAGAGGATTCTGTGGAAGAATTGAATCCATGGAAAAGAGATGTTCAATTGCTGGAGAGAATGTTGGAAAGTCAGGATTCAATGCAGAGAGAGATAATCATGAAAGAGGGTAAGGATGACAAGGAAACGGTAAGAATTCGACAACTTCAAAGAGAAGAACAACAATTTGAAGAGTTAGTGGACAACAACAACAACCTGAAACAAAGAGGAATATGTAGAAGTAAGTGGCAGAGTATGTACCAGCCCAAGGATGTGCTGGAAATAGAGATTGAAGAATTATGGTAGTTCATGATGAAACAATCCATATGGAGGAGATTGACAATAGCAGGGAGCATGATCAATCAAAGTTTGAACCTGATTGCCAAGGAGAGGAAGATGAAACAAAAGATAGCAGACATACAGCTGCAGCAAAGGTGCAGGGCATTTATACAACTACAAACTAAAGTTTGGGACCCTAGAGGTTTTATATCAACATATGAAGACACATGATCAGGAGATCATGAATGTTTTCTACTTTGGGAGTCTGATGCAAGAGCATTCAGCTCAGAAGAATCATTGTATTTTAGTAGACATAAGGGTGTCTTGTGTTTTAAGGAAGTTGGTTTCCTAAGTGTTAAAATTAATGTAATTACTTAGGATTTTGATTGATTTTAATGAGAATAGGAATTAATTAAGTATTGTGAGGCATATTTGTAAATGTTCTCGAATGTTGGAGAACATGAAAGATTTAGGATAATTGAAAGATTTGAGAATCAGTTGTAAATCTTAGATTAGGAGTTGGTTTCATGATTTGTGGATTAAAGAGGATCCTTAGGGATAAAGATGAGATTTTATAAGTTTGTTGAGAAGGTTATGGATCTAAACTAGGAATTGGTTGTAGAATCCTTTTGTATAAATGTAAGTCTAAAAGGCATAGTCAAGTTAGATAGTTAGCTGGTTAGCTAGTTAGAGGTTGTGAGTTAGATGTTTGATTGTAAGCCTATGGGAAGTTAGGAAAACTGAGGCCACTGATATAGAAGATCAGGCCAAGGAGAGAGTTCCAATGTAAATACCTATTTATTAATACAAACAACTCAATTCTAAGTTTATGTGTGTGTATGGAGTAATTTAGTTATAATCTGTGTGTGAACTAGAGTAAATTCTGTGTAACAGAGGTTGCAGGTGGAGTTCAAGTAGAACACAAAGAAGAAGTGATATGAAGGATCGTATTGGATCGCTTGAATCCATTTGAAGGATCACAGAGTGACTGTGTTAAAAGCATGTAGAGTTAAATCAAGAGGGAGTTGTGTTGCAGGACAGCTAAATACTGAAACCCTGAAGTAAAAACCGGAACCACAGAAACACAGAGAAATGGCATAAAAATGAAGTAAAGGGAAGGACGAAGAAATGAGATGACAATGCATAGGAGTCATTGGATCTATGAGATCAACGAACGAGGTTGAAGGAGATGGGTGATCAAGATTAAGTCGCGCAACATAAAGTAAAAGAAATGAACGACAAAGATTAACTTAAGTGTTAGCGGAAGAGGAACCCGGAGGAGCCGTCGAAGTCGTCTGATGGGCAATGATCTACGGTCATCACGCGCCAATAAGCTCGTGCGTTAGTCAAGGAAGAAAGGCAGGTTTATAATCGGAAGCCGTTTATCAGATGGAGAAAAAGTGGGAAGTGGTAATTCGGGGTGGTCACCCAATTCCATTTATCAGTCAACACATAGCACGCCGTAGAAGAGAGAAAACCACTTTATCAGGTGGGTAATCATTGCATAGATTCCCATTCGATATCATTGTTAACCGTTGGATCAAATGGGTTTTGATCAACGGTGTAGGATCACTGATTAGTTTTGTTGATCGGGTAATCCAACAACCGTCAGATTGAAAGGTAAGATCAACGGCAGAGATTGAAGTCAATAAGGCTTGGGAAAAAGTAGACCTGATATGTTATCAATGTGGGTTAAGTTTATTTGAGTTCCGCGGGTGAATGGATCAAAGTTGTGATATGACGCGACAACCGTTGATCTGATGGAGTGAAATCAATGGTGGAGGCTGAACGCGATGTGAGAGAATCGATAAATGTGCAAAGGGAGAGGAAAGGTGAAAAGGTAAGGTTAAGTGCGGTTTATGTAATATTTCTATTATACGAGAGTTATAATAGAAATAGTGGAGTTAAAGGTATTTCTGGTTAAGTCGGGTATAACCAAAGTCTAACCATGGTATGGTTAAGACGAGCGGGCAGTGAAATCAACCAGAGGGTTAAGTACTAAGGTATAATAGTTAACCAAAGTTTATGAACGTTGGGTAAAGTTTCTCTCAAGGGTTAATTAAGGGGTCAAACTATGTATAGTCCAATGAAAATATTTCCACATGAGATTTAATTAAGAAACCTTAAACCTTTATTTGAGAAGGTTTTCACCATGGATCAGGTGATTAATTCTTAGGACCAATGACATGCAATTTTATTTGCATAATGTGGGTATTGTCGGCTTAGGCTGGCATCATTTTCTTCATGCTTCATTCAATTATCATTTTCCAAAGAACTGGTAAGCCAAACAAAGGAGGAGGAAACACACTTTCTCCACACATACTTTTTTCTACACTCCCCGCACACAATTAGTGCTTCATTCCCCGCATAACTTTTATCCACACATGCACTGCATCAAGTCAATAGTTTTTCCTCCACACTCATCCCAATGTGTTTTTTACAATTTTAATAAATTACTACACACATAATATGAAAACAAATGTATATCAATATTTAATAAGCTTATTGAGAATAATTGATAATTAGTTTCATTTACAAATTCTTCCAACATTGTTGAGTTTTCAAGTTTTCCCTTTTCTTGAACAAGGAACACAAACTTTTCCCCTCCCTAATGCTTCTATCATGCACCTACCCCATTGATTGTTCAGTGGAAATGTGAGCAATCATAAATTTAAAAATTAGCAATATAAGGAAATATAATTTCAAGTAACTCTCAATTTGAGTTGAACAACATTGTTTTTCAAAATAATTAACGTAGAGGTTCTAAATAAGCTTTCATTGTGATCCTTCTGTACCAATGCACAACCACACCTCTGTACTCAGTGCTACTGAACATAGTTTTCATAGCCATACATTGGACCATCCGCAAAGAAATTTCCAAAACTACATTCATTCGCTTTGATCCATCACTGGATTATCAATTATATACATTTTAATATTTTACTTTTAATTGAGTTAATTTCAATGTGCTTCCTCCACATTTCACACTGCACACAATAAAATCTTCCTCCCCACCTCCACATTTTGTATAATTAAAATGTTTGTTGCTCCTCTACACTCCACACAATGTTAAATCCTCAGAATCAAATTGATATATTAAATTTATAGGACTATCCATGGAAACACATACTTCATATATGAGTTGAATTAATATATGAATATTTATTATTTAATTTTATTAAGATAACTCTAATAGAGCTTTATCGAAGTGAAAACTAAGCTATCATTTTATGTAGTATGGAGATGTGGAGGAAAGCTATGCAAAGGTGGCTTTCATTGTGTGTGATACAAAGGTGCAGATGTGGAAATAATGATAGATTGTGAAAATGTGGACATTCTCAAATAACCACAAGATGCGGTTCTCACGCAAAGAGGCATCATCTTAATCAAGTAGTGACTATGCTTGTAGAGCAAGAAACATAAACTTTAATTTATAATGTTCTGAATCTTTAGATACATTCCATATTAACTCAGAACTATTAATTATGTTTGGTGGCCTCGAGTGCGAAAGTGTCGAAGAAGTAGAATGAAAGATTCCTTTACATATTCGCACTCTGCATAACTTTAAATAATTGAAACATATAACATCTTCTGAACTTTATAGTAAAAAGAACTACAAAGGTTTGATAACGGAAAACAATCTATCTTAGTATTTAGAAGGCTTGTTCAGAACAACTTATAGTTTGTTTTATTTACAAACTTTTCCCCTCCCTCGTACTTCTACTATAAATGTGCTTCTTTGATTTTCAGAAGTGAAGCCAATGATAAAAAAATTAAAAAGTTAGCAATATAAAGAAATACAGGTTCAAGTAACTATCAAATTTAGCCAGATAACATTATTTTTTAAAACAATTAATGCAGAGGTGCAAAAGAAATTTTAATTATGCTCCTTCAAAACCTGTACACAACTCATCCCTGCACTCAGTGCCATCAAACATAGTTTTGAGAACTAGTCTTTGGATAATTCGAAAAGAAATATTCAAAAAAATGTTTGTTGGCTTTGATCTATTACTGAATTATCGAATTATATGTTTTAATTGTTTACCTTAATGAAGCTATGTGAAGATGGATGTCATTGTAAAAAGTGTGGACGAGTAGAGGAAAGCTATGTGAAGGTGGCTTTCATTGTGTGGAATATAGAGGTGCGAACACGAAAATAACAACAAATTGCAAAAAATGTGGAATTTGAACTTGTATAGCTTTTGAATCTATAGCGTTGTTTGACAATATTGATTGAACATAATTTTATGAGAAATTGTATCTAATGGTCTGTAATTGATCACAATGAAAATGAATGAACATTCCAATTTATCCAACGTCACATTGTGACTTTACAAAATTAGTCAACTACATTTAGTAATGTGTTTGACTATGTTCGATTATTTTTTACTAACACAATTAATGAAAGTCAACCATAGTCAATATTTAAATAGTTGATGACAATATTCAACCTTGGTCAAACATAATCTCCTATTAACATTATTGATTAATATTCATAATTAAACATGTCGTGTCGTTGGAATGGTATAGAAATTTAATCAATGTTGTATTGTGACAAACATTGTTGTAATGTGACAATCATTGTCACAATCCTACATTACATTGCAATTTATCCAATATCACATTCTAACATTACAAAATTAGCCAACCACATTTCCTAATTTGATCGACTATGTTCAACTATGATTGATATCCAACACTCTTCAACTTTAGTCAAACATAATTTACTATTATCATTATTGCTTAATATTAATAGTGAAACATAGACAACCACATTACTCAACAAAATCAAACATTTATAGTCATTGTTTAAATTGTTGACTTGATCAAACTTTGTCACAATGTGACAATCATTGTTGCAATGTTACATTACATTGCAATTTATCCAATGATACATTGTAACTTTATAAAATTAGTCAACTACATTTACTAATGTGGTTGACTATGTTCGATTATGCTTGACAGTCAACACTCTTTGACTTTAGTCAAACATAATCAACTAGTAATATTATTTATTAATGTTAATAATCAAATATAGTCAACCACATAGTGAAACAATATGACCCTCTAAAGTCAATGTTTAAATTGCTGACCATGATGAAACTTGGTCAACCTTATGTTTACAAAATTGAACAAAAGTCAACCTCATTCGCCATATTTAACATTTGAGTTTATAATATTTTTTTTAAATATTGGGTTAAATATTAGGGTTTGTAACGTAGCAATGCCATATTGGACAAATTGCAATGTGGTTGTGCATTTGGTTGATATTATAAATTGTAATATTATAAACCCTAATATTTTAAACCTAATATTAAACCCCAACATTATAAATCCAATATTACAAATCCTAATATTATAAACCCTAAACTCAAACCCAATATTATAAAACCAATATTAGACCCAATATTATAAATCATATATAATAATTAGCCAACAACATTTACTAATATGGTTGACTATGTTCGATTATGTTTGATAGTCAATAGTCTTCAACTCGGTCAAGCATAATAAGCTATTACTATTATTAATCAAACACATTCAATAACACTAGTCAAACAATGTCACCCTCTATAGGCAATGTTTAAGTAGTTGACCATGATGAAGCTTGGTCAACACTATATTTATCACATTTAACAATAGTCAACCTCATTCACCATATTTGACAATTGGATTTATGATATTAGAATTTATAATATTATGTTTAATATCTTGATTTATAATTTTGAGTCTATAATATAAGGTTTAATATTAGGTTTATAATATTATGGTTTTTATATAATAGAGTTTATAATATTAGGGTTCTAATGTTAATTGAAACTCTTAATTGAATACTTAACTTATCCTTACTTATATTAAAGCGCTAATATTAAAACTATAATATTAACTTCAAATACTAAAATCCTAATATTAATACCCAATACTAAAACTCAATACTATTATTATAATTATATATAAATTAATATTAATATTATAATATATAATGTACTAATATAAATAATTATAATTATAATATAATAATACTAAAACTTAATAATTGTAATTATATATTAATTAATATTAATATTAAATGTTTACCATATACTTAATAATTATTAATTTGTGTATATGACTGATAAATTTTTATTATTAATTTTTGCCATTGACGAACCCTCCCATTATTCCCATCACGCAGATGGGAAATCCGTTACCTGGCGGCCGTTGTTATGAGTTAAATATTATTTTTCATTACGTGGTATTTATATATTTATTTATTTATTCTGAACTGTAAATTTATGTTTTATTTTATGTTTTTCCTCTTCTTTTAGATGATGTTGTCATGACGTGTAAGAGAAGATAAACATGCATGCATACATGGCATCCCCATAGGCATTGAATGCATTTAGTTTGATCCCCAATTGTTTAATTGGATTTATTTATTGTGGGGAATGGCTACATATTGGTACACCCAATCCCCACATGGTTCACCACGTGACTTTCATGAGTGACCGCCGATTGTGCGTTGCAAGTTGCAAACTGGAGCAACAATCCATCGATTAAGTCTACATTATAATAAAAGTAAGAGCGACCACCGTAGTCTTCCACCCTTCTAATCAGTCTTCTGAGGAGTGGTAGGTTTTTCATCATTTTTTTTTAAAGTAATTAAAATTTGCGCCAAATTTTTCAATTCATCATGGATAAATTATTTCCTAATTTCATCTCATGATTTAAAAAATAATTATTTTTTCATATATATATATATATATATATATATATATATATTATTTATTTATTTATTTATTTATTGTGTTTACGGGTTATAGAGTAGAGATTTAAAGCATTCTGTGGTATAAAAGTCATTTAGTGGAAAAAAAAATTAGCTATAGACTAGCTAAATGTCATTTCTAAGTAAGTTTAAGAGCTTAGTTTAAATACTTTTGAGTCAAGATTATAAGTCACACATTAAAATACCAATTATCTCACAACTCAACTTAGCAAAGCAACGACTCAATTTGGCAATATATATATATATATATATGAAATAAATTTTAACTTTCACGAAATTAAAAATAATTTATAAGACTACCATACTCATGTGTTTTTTTTTTAAATTCAATCATTTTCTTATTAGTAATATAATAAATTAAACCAATATTTTCTTGAAAAATAAAAAATATATAGTAATGAAAACAACTCATCAAAAACTTTAAAAGATAAAAAATTGAAGATTGGTGGTGGGAGGAAATCCAATATCTATAAGTACTTGTGTGAGTCGGTTGGTTCAACCCTTTTACACGTTTTCTCGATGTATGTGCACATGCTTTGAAGTTAGTGTCGAGATAAAAAGAAACATGAATTGGGAGATGCAGTAGTCTATAACGCGACTTTTTGAAAGCTTTTTCGGCAGATTTTTCCGGTCAAAATCCGGTAGCAATTCATTGGAATCCCAAGTTTGATAGCTAGTTTCTGCACAATCAATGGCTCCCAGGGGTTTTTCAGGGCGCTGAATCCAAATATGCAGTTAAAAAACCATTTTAACTGCTAGAAATCAAGATTTAACCTCATTTCTTTATCCGTATTCCGTCACCGGAATCTCCAAAAAATCGCATTATAGACAACTCCGAAGGAGATAAGAAATGTGATGATTAAGCATTTATGAAAGTAAAAAACGATACATAAGTAATGATTGTGAATCTTTTAAAGTACTATTTACCCTGTCGTCATCATGTAGAGTGTTATCTAATTGGATAATTCAACTTATCCTTACCCACACTATCGAGACAATAACAATAAAAGGAATGTGAATATATGATTATTCGCAACACTAAAGTTGTCTACAGAAAATGCTTTCACTTCTTTATCATGAAAATTATTGGAGTACTCTGTAGAGCCTTTTTAGTTTTAAATTTCTAGCCCCTTTTTACACGCTAATGTTAAAGGAAAGGAAGATTATATATGCCCAATAAAAATTTAAAAATAAGTATATTTTTGTTTTATTTTACTTTGGAAAGAATTCCGAAATATTAGCTAGATATTATGTTTTTTTTAATAAGTGCATTTTTGTTTCATATTTAATTTTGAAAGAATTCTGAAATATTAGATAGATATTGTTTTTTATAAGTATACAATTTTACATTATTACAATTAAATAAAAGATTGTGTATATGTTATTCTGATAGCAAAATGCAAAGAATTTTAATTATATATCGTGATTTGTTTTACAAGTATGTGAATTTATGTGATAGGGAAAATATGCAAGGGATACCGGGTTTTGTGTGCTCTATTTGATATCAACAAAATGTAATATATATATATATATATATATATATTTTATAGATTAAAAGTCACCATTTCTAAAAGTTGTCTGTGTTAGCCTCCAACACACGTGTCCATAAAAATTGATATCAAAATGTAAAGAGATAAAATATATATATTATATATAATTTCTCACCTAAAAGTCACCCATTTTCTAAAAGTTGTGCTGGCCTCCAACTCGTGTCCATAGAGAATTATTAGAGGGTGAGAAGATTTATGTCTCCGTGATTCCTTAAACTACTCATATAAAAGCTAAACAAAGGTATTGTCTTCCACAAAGAAAGGTCATATATAGATATAAACAAAAAGCTTAAAAAACGCTGGTCCTCGTTTATTTTTAGGTGAGATAAATATAGAAGCAAAGGTTTAAATATAGAAGCCAAGCTTTTAGTAGAATTTTTTTGTGCCCAAACACTCATATATAATTAATGTTATAAAAAGATATATGTTAAAAAGATTTCTTAAAATATTAAGTTTTATTAAATTAACATTAAAAAAAGAAAATGACAATGCTTACATAACATGTAAACATATTAGTGTACATGGTTCTTTCTATTCACATTGCGGTGAACCTAAAATTTAAATTAATTACATTGGCTCATACAATGTACATCGAATGAAGTTTTAAAAAGATTATCATTAAAATACATTAAATATACTATTACCCAAATACATCCTAAATAGACCATTGCACTTATATATCTTTGTACAATGAGCACTACATCAAGGTTCTATTAAATTATTTTAAAAAAATGGTGTGGTAGGTGTTAAAATATTTTATTTATTATTTGTTAGTAGTGTGTCCAATACCTATAAATGCACCAATCTATTACTGCATTTATATCATTGAGATATAAGACATATTACATCAGCCAAATTTTTATTTCAATTTTTCTCTATTGTCAACCTTTGGTGCTTTTAATTCTTTTATGACAATCTCATTGTTTAGTATCATTGAATTGTTGGATTTCGCCTTTTCTCCTCTTCCAAGGCCAATTTGTGTTTTAATATATATTAATTATTAACTCTACCTTTTTTATTTATTTATGCAACAACCATGGTTCATTAACAAAGAAGAGACTAAATAAATTGATCATATTTTTATTTTACAATTCCACCTATTTAAATTTTCATTTCATCCTTTCAATCATGTTTTTGTATCATTTAAAATAAGTTTTTCATTGATATGACTTGTTTTCTTTTCATGCACAAACACTTTGTCGCATTTGCTACGGTGTTCCTTAACCCTCAAACTTGAAATACAACTATGTATATAGAGGAAATAATTGCAAAAGAATAGATACAAGAGACAATAAGATGAAATATCTGAAGAATATCTATTGACACATCCCCTAATGATGGACTCACTAATGATGGACTCACTTGGTAGTCTGAAACATTGGGTTCACAAAACTCTATAATAGGTCATTCCTCTTCTATCTAAAACTATCCTCACCTATATGGATTCATTATTTAACAAGATGAAATATGCAAAAATACCCTTGTATTATGATAACTAAAAGGAGGTCATGCCCTACTAATGTAATTAGTTTCAAATGGCCTCGTTTAATGAATAAACATTGAATCCCATACTACAAAAGAGTGCTTAGAGTGATGCTAGTTTGCTTATTTCTTTTATTCTATTTCGAGCCATATTTAAATTGTCCTTCGTTGTGCAGAGACTGGTTTTTCTATTGTGGAGTGCCTTATCCACCACATGAATCTTAGATGTGCATAATTAATAGGAAGTGACAAAAACTTCAAATGGAGTCATTTTGAGCTCTAAGATAAGAGTATTGTACCATCATTCTACAAGGGGAAGCCATTGTGCCATTGGTGTGGTTTTTTAGAAGAAAACAATCATAAATTGGTTTCTAAGCACTTGGTAAACATTTTAGGTGAACCATTTATGTTGGGGATGATACATAATGATGATGTTTAATTAGGTACCCCAAAGTTTAAATAAATCCTTCCCAAATTTGTTGGTGAAGGTAACTTGGTCCTAATCTACGTCAATGAAAATGGGCATATTGTGTAGCTTAAGAATTTGATCCATCTAGATTTGGGAAACTAAGGAGTGGGTAAACTGATGTGATAAGGTGAAAAATGAGCATATTTGGAAGGGTGGTCAATTACCACAATCACCCTAATTTGTTGCTTTTGCTTGGGAGTCTAAATATAGATTCATAAAGATGTTAGTCAATATATGCATTGGGAAAAATAGTGGTTGCAATTTCCTTGGAATCTTTATTATGTTACCCTTCTTCCTTTGGAAAGTGTCATAAATTGCTATAAAATCATGTATGTATTTTTGAGGCCTTCCTAAAATGATGAGAACTTAGTTCTTTCATATATTTTATGAAAGATGGAGTGCCTTGTTGTAGAAGATGAGTGCAATTCCTCTAAGACCCATTCTTTTAAGGTAAGAATTCTTTAATAGAAAAATGTACGCTTTATACCTCAATGCATCTTGCTATGATGTATACCCTTTAGGGGGGTTAGGATCTTCATAAAGCCTTTGGAAAAGTTGAACAATAGTGTCAATTACCAACCATTATAAATGGGCTTCCTCAAGCCAACCTATAATGGGTAAATATAATGAAAAGAGGGATCCATCCTCGTCAAAGTGCTAGAACAAAGTATCAACCACCACTTTTTTTTTACCTTTATTATTGATAATATCATAATATTATATGACCATTTTGATAACACACTTACATTTCTTTGGTTATGATAACCATTGTTCCAGAAAGTACTTCAGACTATGATGGTCAATATCAATCTAAAAATATTACCCTATGAGATATGGATGCAACTTCTAACTCTATGAAGGATGACCATCATCTCTTTCTCATATGTTAATTTACCCAATTTTCCGTCACACAACCACCTATTGGTGAATGCAAAGGTATGCCCTTCTTGCATCAAGACTACACTAAGAGCTCTACTTAAGGCATCACATTCAAGGGAACAAATCTCAGTAGAATATAGCACTACCAATACTAGAGTAGTGTACATGGAATCCTTCAATGTTGAGAATGTTCACTCAATGGATTTGTTCCACGCAAAGATATTGTTTTTTAGTGAGGATGTTGGGGAAGTAATGATATTTCCATAATTTTTAGTTAACTTCATATTGAAGCTCCAATTAGTCCTAAGAACACATGTAGGCTCTTCAATGTCTTAGGATGGGGAAACTCTTGAATAGTCACAACTTTCATTGTATCTATCTATATGCCACCCTAATTGATAATGTGCCCTAGATATTCAACCTATAAAATCCCCAGAAGAACATTTAGAGTGTTTAAGGAGTAGCTGGTAATCTCTTAGGGGTTCCAAGGCTCAATTAACATGCTCTAAATGAAAATCCTAGGTTTTGTTATATATCAAGATATCATCAAAGAATACCATCACAAAAGTATGTATGAACGACCCAAACGATTTTATTCATGAGGATATGGAAGGTGGATGGAGCTAATGGCTGAAGGGCATCACTTAAAATTCATAATGATCCTCATGTGTGCGGAAGGTTGTTTTCAAAATGTTTACCTCTTTCATTCACGTTTGATGGTAGCTAGAACACAATTCAAGTTTGGTGAAAAACTTTCCTCTATGAAGTTGATCTAAGAGATCATAATTAACTAGGATGGGGAATTTGTTTTTAATTGTTCTTTATCAGGAGCCTAAAAATCAAGATAGATGCACCAATTACATACATTCTTTAATACCATTAACACCAATGATGAGTGGGTACTATTACTAGGATGTATAAATCCAACTCCTAATAGTACTTGGGTGATTTTTAGGGTGTGGAGCCTAAATATCTTCTGTATTCAAAGGTACCGCCACATTGGACCCCAGTTCGAAATGGGGCGGCAATGCCACCCGTAAAATATTCGCTGCAGGGGGGGTCTAGGGGGGGGCGGCTGCAACCTTTTGGGAGTCCCCGCCTGACGGGGGGTTTCGAGGGCAACACCCCCGAAGCTAAGAATAGATGTAAAATTGCCTTGTAAAATGTTGTAATTTCATAGTCAATCTGGGCCATTCATTAGGCAGAGATCCGACGATAGAAGTTGTGTTTAATTTAGGGTTTTTTCCCTAGAAGGCAACCCCTCGCTATATATGAGGAAATTGTATTACGTCTATATATATCAGTATTCTGAGTGAGGAAGAGAGAGGAGATTGAGAGCGAAGAGGGAGTTACAATGGATCTACTGTAGGTTGTATCTCTTCAGTTTGCTGGATAATAACAAAAGAAGGACCGATTGTTTCTCCGTGGACGTAGCCCAAACTAGGTGAACCACGTATATCTGTGTCTCTCTTGTTTTATGCGTTTTTTGTGTTTATATTTCTGAAATATTTTATGTGTTCCATAGCTCCGTAATATATAATTTTATAACAACTGGTATCAGAGCCGAAGGTCTATTTGGCTGATAAACTCGCAGGAGAGAAGGGTTCCTGGTTCGAGTGGGAACAATGGCGGAAGATGGTAGGTTTAGGGTCGAAAACTTCAACGGCCAAAACTACCAGCTGTGGAAGATGCAGATCGAAGATTATTTGTATCAGAGAGATCTGTACCTACCATTGAGCGGAAAGACAAAGAAGCTGATGCGTATGACATACACAGAATGGGATATTCTTGACAGAAAGGAACTTGGAACAATACGGTTGTGCCTAGCAGCACCAGTAGTGTTTAATATTTCAAATGAAACAACAACAGAGGGTTTAATGTTGGCATTGGCCAAACTATATGAAAAACCCTTGGCCTCAAATAAGGTATTTCTTATGAAGCATTTATTTAATATGAAGATGTCAGAAGGTGGATATGTTACTAATCATTTAAATGATTTTAATACAGTTACAAGTTAGTTAAGTTCTGTAGGGGTAACTTTTGATGATGAAGTTAGGGCTCTATTATTTCTGTGCTCATTGCTAGAAAGTTGGAATGGTTTAGTTATGGCCATTAGTAACTCTGTCTCTGGATATAGTACTTTAAAGTTTGATGATGTTGTCGGTGCAATCCTTAGCAAAGAAATGCGACGGAAAAGCTCCGGTGAGACATCAGGTAATGCTTTGACTACAGAGATTAGGGGAAGAAAAATGGAAAGAGGAAAGAGCCATGGATATCAGAGTAAGTCAAGAATAGGTAGATCCAAGTCCAAATTGGGGATAGTGTGCTAGAAATACAGGAAGAAAGGACACTTGAAGAAAGACTGCAAGTCTCGGAAGGGAAAAGAAGGAGACGTGCAACAAGAAAATAATCATAAAGCGAATGTAACAGGTGATGTGTTGCAAGATTCTTTGTTTCTTCCTTTAGAAAATATTATTGATGCCTAGGTGGTAGATTCAAGGGCCTCATTCCATGCCACACCTGATAGGAAACATTTTCATGATTATGTTAAAGGAGATTTTGGATAGGTTCGATTGGGTGATGATGAACCCTATAAAATCATTGGAATGGGTACAATTTTCATAAAACAATAGAATGGATATCAATGGATATTGAAGGAGGTAAGGCATGTTCCAGATCTGAAGAAAAATCTTATTTCAACATGGCAGTTGGGAGGTGAAGGCTGTGTGACTACTTTTATAGATAAAACCTGGAAGGTCACTAAAGGATCCCTGGTAATAGCAAAAGGAGAAAAGGTTGGTACATTGTATTTATGCAATGGTATTTCTAATTCTGTTAATGCTTTAACCTCTATAAGAGAAGATACAACATTGTGGCATCATAGGCTCGGGCACATGAGTGAGAAGGGGATGCAGATTTTTCACTCAAGAAATTTGTTGCCAGGTTTGAAGCACGTTGATTTAAAATTCTGTGAGAATTGTGTTTATGGAAAAAAAAAAGAGAGTTAGACTCCTCAGAGTTGGGAAAGAAAAGAAGAGTGAAAAATCAGAGATTATGCATACAGATGTACGGGGACCTACTCAGGTATCATCTCTTGGTGGCTTTCGTTATTATGTTAGTTTTATTGATAATGCAACCAGAAAAACCTGGATTTATTGTATTCAAAATAAATCTGATGTATTTGATACTTTCAAGAAATGGAAAGCTTTGGTTGAAAATGAGACAGGAAAAAGGTTGAAGTGTCTCAGATCAGACAATGGAGGTGAATATTGTAGCAAAGAGTTTGATAGGTACTATTCAGATAATGGAATTCGCAAAGAGAAGCCAGTTCCAGGAATACCACAAGAAAATGGTGTGTCAGAAAGGATGAACAGGACAATCATGGAGCATGCAAGGTGCATGAGATTGCATGCAGGATTGCCTTTACAATTTTGGCCAGATGCTATAGATACTGTTGTTTATCTAATAAACAGAGGGCCTTCAAGTTCCTTGGATGGTGGTATTGCAGAGGACGCATGGACAGGTAAAAAGGTAAACTACTTTTTTTTAAAAACATTTTGGTCGTGAAGCCTTTGTCCACATTAATAAAGAAAATAGAACAAAGCTTGAGGAAAAATCAAAGAAATGTACCTTTATTGGATATGGTGTTAATGATTTTGGTTATCGCTTTTATGATTATGAAAAACACAAAATCATTAGGAGCATAGATGTCATATATATTGAAAAGGGTTTGTATAAGGATCAGCTACAGAAAAAGAAACAGGAAAAAGAAAATAGAGAATACATAGTTCTTGAAGAGATCATAGAAAAAGTGATGGTGCCAGAAAATCATAATGATCAACATCCAGAATAACAACCACAACAACAAAAAGCACCTCAAACACCTGAAAGTGGTGTTAGAAGATCTACCAAGATAAGTAGACCCCCTGAACGATACTCTCCTTCATTATATTATGTATTGTTGATTGATTCTGGTGAACCAAAATGTTATGAAGAAGCAGTACAGGTAGAAACCAAGAAGAAGTGGGGGCAAGCCATGAAAGAAGAGATGGGCTCCTTAGCACATAACTAGACTTGGGACTTAGTCAGGTTGCCTGCAGGTAAAACAACATTATAGAATAAATGGGTTTACAAGTTGAAGGAAGAAGATGGAGGTAGAAAAATGTATAAATCTAGACTTGTGGTGAAAATATTTGCACAGAAAAAGGGTATAGACTTTGATGAGATATTTTCTCTTGTTGTTAAAATGACTTCAATCAAAACTATTTTAAGTATAGTAGCAGTTGAAGATTTGCATCTTGAGCAGTTAGATGTAAAGACAACCTTTCTCCATGGGGATTTGGAGAAAGAGATATATATGCAGCAACCACAAGGATATGAGGTAAAAGGGAAGGAGAAACTAGTGTGCAGGTTGAAGAAGAGCTTGTATGGCTTAAAATAGGCTCCAAGGCAGTAGTATCTAAAATTTGACAGGTTTATGACTGAACAAGGTTATACTAGATGTCATTTTGATCATTGTGTTTATCTAAAAAGGCAAAATGATGACAGCTATATTATATTGTTACTGTATGTAGATGACATGCTTGTTGCAAGTTCTAACATGTAGGAACTAAATGTGCTCAAAATCAAATTGGCGAACTCATTTTCAATGAAGGATTTGGGTGTTGTAAAACAAATCCTTGGTATGAGTATAAATAGAGACAGGAAGAATCACAAATTAACATTGTCTCAAAATGAGTACATAGAAAAGGTGTTGAAAAGGTTTAATATGCATAATGCAAAACCAGTTAGTATACCTTTGGCTAGTTGTTGGGACTCATAAATGTCATATTTTCATCTACCTTTTTCTTCACTATTCCTTACATTTCATCATCCCATTAACCTTTTATCATATCATCTTCATACATACATTTGGGTTTCACCTTCTTATTTTCCATTTTATTCATTTTGTATTACAATGATTATGATTAATTATTAGAAAATATACATTTTTTTATATATATCCAAGATATGTTGAGTTTTGTGATGTGTAGGAAATATGTGAAGAATTAATATCTCCTCCACCATATTAAGGAGATAATTATGCAAAGGAGAAAATCATGAAGGCATATCTTATCTTATCCTAAGGAGAAAATCATGGAGGCATATCTTATCTTATCCTAAGGAGAAAATCATGGTTGGCATATCTTATCCAAGATATGTGAGAGATTTATTGCGAGATTTGTGGGATCAGATTTTGTAATAATGGGAAAGTAGTTAAAAATGCTTGAGAGATTTGTGGGATCATATTTTGGGAAAGTAGTGGATGATCATTATGAGTTTGTTACTCATACCATTGTATAAATAGGAGTCCATTCTCCTCCATTTGTAATCTTGAAGCTTTTGTAATTTGGAAGTTTTTGTAACCTTAGAGATTTTGAAATAAAGGATTATACTTTAATTTTGCTTCTACATCTGAGTCTCCATTGAAGTGGTGTGCTGGTGGAGTTATGGAGGGCCCCCATGGCCTCACTTGCATGCTTATTTGTTTATAATTTACTTTATGTTTTTGATTGATTTCAGCTTTCAAGTTTTCTCAAATGTTCTAATATTGGAAGGATCTTATTTGAAGGTGTTCTTGTAAGAGAACCATAAGATTTCAAACAATTGTTAGATCTAGGCTTGATTAGTTATTAGGAGTTCTTCTAGATCTATATATTTTAGATAAGCACTTCTAAGTTTACCTTCCCGGGTTGACATTAAATTAAGCTCTAATTTGTATCTGCATTTTAGACCACACATTTTGGCACCGTTGACGGGGAAGTGCAACTAGAAGGATTTAGTCTTTATTTTATGCATTTGTTTTTATGGATTAATTTGTGGAGCTTGGTGACAGCAGGTTCCTAAAGGAGTTCAAATTTTGGAGCATTCTTTTTTTCATTTTCGCACATAGATAATTTAAATTTAGTTTTTATTTTAAACCCCCCATTTCTCACTAATCCATCTACGGATGAGGGCTTTGACAATGTTGAACAGGTACTTCTTGGAGAGCAAGGACAATAACCTTGAGCCAACTCTAAGACATGATTCTCACATACTTGAAAAACGTAATGTAAAATTTTTAAATCTTGATGTGAGCATGTTCGAATTTTTAGTCCGTAGATGGCTTCACTGGAAGCATGCTTTTACTTAGAAAATAAAACATCTTTTAAATTAATGTAGAATAGATCAGAAAAATAAAAATGAGATCTCATTAGAAGTTTTTAGTTTTGTTTTCCAAAAATAAATCATCATGAATAAATTCAGTGGCACATTTTTGCATTTCTATGTCTTGTTTCTGTATCACGGGTGAGCCAGGAGCTTGATTATCGGAAAGATTATGTCTTCCGGGAGTCTAAACGCCCCCGTGACATTGCAGAAAGAGTGTAGATAATGCAAGGTTTTGTCGCAGATCTTAATTGTGTTTTTTGTTGCAAATCTTAATTGTGTTTTATCCATCCACGCTAACCTGCATAAATAAAAATAAATCAAGAGATTAGTATGCTCTCTTCCCGCGCTTCGTGCGATCTGGAAGATCAGAAAATCTATTGATTTATTTCAAATAAAAATACTCTTGCTGGAGAACTAATCTGCAATGCGACAATAAAGAATTTTGTGAATGAGAAAAAGATCATCTTCAAAACGCAACCCCTTAAAAACGTCAGTTTTGAAAAGCAGTTTGTGATCAAACCAAGGAAAATCTAGACAAACGAAGACATGGGTTTTTTCCATAATAGAATGAATTATATAACCCAGAAATCGTTTGCTCAAATTCATAACAGTTTAAGAGGAAATCGTGGTTCTTCAGGACCCTGTTTTGGTAACTAAGTAAAACAAAAACGGTTTTAAAATTAATGTACAGAGAATTAGGGGTTTTGCTGGCAGTGAAAATCTTTGAGAAGTGTGTAAGTGTTAATAAAACTCAAAGATATTGCAACGAGACTTATCGCTCATATTTATTCCTTTGGAGCAATATGGATCTGTTAGCGAATATGCATCTGTAGACCGAACATTTTGATTCTTTGTAATCTCTTGTGTTTGCAGCAGGAAAGATATAGATCTTCCTAGAGATGGAAACCAAGGATGGCATACGAATGACCTGTAGCCAAGCTCCAGGATCGAATCCAGCAAATATGTAATTCCGCTGGCGGCAGTCTACAAACCGTTCCGCACCAGAGATGCTCGTCCTGCGCTATCCTCTTCTCCGTTGTAAATCCTGTCTCTGCATTCTAAAGCCTTACAGCCACATGGATTACACGCCCAAGATCTGTCTATACTGCCCAACTGTTTATGGTTTCTTCTCCAGGGGGGACGCTTACCAAATCTTCAATCCTTGCAACCATCTTCATCGCCCTCTGTTTGCATTTTTCACAATTTAGCTTTGCTTGCAACACAATTTCTGAAGTTGTTGTTGCCACTGGAATTGCCACGAATATGCCTGTAGAAGAGAAAGAGGACATGCTGCCAGAGCACGTCAGAAAAATCATCAGGCAAGGTCTCATGGCCTTGATAAAACAAGAAAACGAAAGAAATCAGCTTGGAATATCCACGCAGATCTGATCCTCCTTGCAGCACGTCGGTTCACTGAATATGGCTTAACGAAAAATCCTCCATATATCCTGTTATTTCACATTTTACGTCTGGTTTTAAGTTTGTTTTGATTTGATTATATTAATTATGTTCTCATGTTTGTTATGTTTTTATTTGTATTAATATATATTAATGGTATTAATTGGATTAATATATTAATATATATTAATATGTTATCATTGTATTAATTGGTTGTTATGTATTATATTGTAATGTGTTGTACATATTTAATATTTAATATTATATGCTAACTTGAATATTTTGGAAAATTCCTTCACCATGCTATATTTCCTTTCATGAACCATGTCAAGTTGCATGAGGACATGCAACCAATTCAGTTGGGGGGGGAAGAACTATATTCACTACATATTCACTACATATTCACTTCCATGATTCCATTTCTTCACCATCACTCCATTTACCATTCACCAACATTTATTTTCTGATGATAATTTGTTGCACTTTGCTTCCTACGCAATATTGGCATGCTTCATTAATATTACAAAAGGGCTTTCTTATGCACATTGATAGCTTATGATTTCCAGTGAGTGTTTACATTATTATTGAAGAAAAGAGGACAGAAAACAAAATCCAGTGAGTGTTTACATTATTATTGAAGAAAAGAGGACAGAAAACAAAATGAATGTTGTTAACACAAGAACCAACATTCTTTGTATTCATGGTTGTCACACAAGAACCAACCATAAGAAAATGTAAATTGTTACTTATGTTTTTCACATATCCTGGAAACATTCATCATGTAAAGTCAAAGTTCAAAATGCCAAATGTTCTTAAAGAGATCCATGCATGGTTGCATGAGGACATGCAACAAGTTCAGTTGGGGAGGATGTTGGGACTCATAAATGTCATATTTTCATCTACCTTTTTCTTCACTATTCCTTACATTTCATCATCCCATTAACCTTTTATCATATCATCTTCATACATACATTTGGGTTTCACCTTATTATTTTCCATTTTATTCATTTTTGTATTTACAAGTGAATTTATGATTAATTATTAGAAAATATACATATTTTTATATATATCTCAAGAATATGTGAGTTTTGT
>APFE030271293.1:9600-48179 GCA_000404065.3 Pinus taeda | reverse complement strand
GGGATACATATTGTGTTAATGTGTGAATGCTCTTGATGTTTTATTGTTATTGATGCTGCTATATTGATGATCAACGTAGAGGAGCTTATGTATTGAGTATGTTTTCCGCAATAGTGCATGATCAGGATAATCTCCATTGAATATGTGTTAAATTATTCAAAATTTCTACAGAGAATGAACTAGACCTCCTTCCATAAAACTATGAAAAATCTAAACCAACAAAAAACTGTGAACTGATCCTCACAAGAATTTTTAACATTGGGCCTCTAATTTCTTCATTTTCCTTCATATTTCCTCTAATTTCCTTAGTATGCAAATCTATGTCTCTTAACCTTCATTCTCTTTTATTTTCCTTTATTTTCATAATTAAAGGCCATTTATTGCCTCTTTCCTTTTCCAATTTCCATAGCAATAAATTGATCAAAAGTGATGACCACTAAGGTGTTTTTCCCAACATTCAACTTGGAATACGTGTCCCATGACCTTGGTCTTATTTTATTTACATAGAAAATCAACCAGGGGTTGTTACAAACCCCTCCCCCTTGGGAGAACATAGTCCTCAGTGTTATATGACACCTATGACTAGCAAACCGCTGAAAAAACATATTGCTCATGGAGCTTTATAACATAGCTCGATGTAGTATTTACAATGACATCCTATTGAAAAACAAACAAACACACCGCTTATTGGAGGTTTATAACATAACTCATTTCTGAATCTACAACAACGAACATATACGTATACATATATCAAAAACTCATTTGCTTGAACCAACAAATAATGAAGGATATAAAGCCCGCATTTGATTACCCATCTCCCATGTAGCTTCATTGGGACCAAATTGCTTCAGCTACACTTTAACCTACTCGATTGCTCAGTTCTAGAGCATGAGTTATTTCCGCTGCAATATACATTGTGGTTCTAGCTAAAATTCTCCTTGTGGTTCCACCTCCAGTACAATCAATTCAATCACATGATCAAAATCTTACAAATTTCTCTTAAGTAATGAAACATGGAAAAAATCATGGAATTTCACTGCCGGAGGCAGTGTAAGTTTGTAAGCCAGTGGTCCAATTCTCTTAAGGATCTCAAAGGGCCTACAATATCAAGGTGTCATCTTGGCACATGATCCAATCCTCAAGGAGATCCTCTTCGGCTTGATGTGCAAGTACACATGCTCCTTAACCTGAAACTCCTTGAATGCTCTATGTTGATATGCATAACTTTTATGCATGTCGTGTACTGCCTTCAAAATCCTCTTAATAACCTGCATTTCTTGTTCCATCTTTGCCAACATATCGGGTCCAATCAGCACCTTGTTCACTGGATCACTCCATCTTATAGGAGTATTACAACTCTGCCCATAAAGAGCCTCAAATAGACTCATCCTCAAGGACCCCTGATACCCATTATTATAAGAGAACTCTACCAGTGGAAGATACTTCTCCCACTTCCTCTGTTGATGCATAACACACATCTTCAACATTTCCTCAAGAACCCTATTAACCCTCTCTATCTGTCCATCTATCTGTGGATGATAAGTTGTACTGAAATCCAACTTTATCCGCAAACCTACAAAAAACTCCTTCTAAAATTTGGAAGTGAACTTGGCATCTCTGTTTGATATGATCTTCTTGGGAACACCATGCAACTTCACTATATCCCTCATAAAGATCTAAGCTACCTCGCTAGCTGTTAATTTTCACACTGCTCTATGTAGTTTCACTTACTTTTAGCCAAATTCACTTCTTCAACTAGCAATCTTTCCAATAAAAAATAATCTTTCCAATCATCAACAGTAATTGAAGATAGAACAATAAATGCATTGATGAAGGAGACAATCAACACATCAACAAGAGACACCAAGTTTGGTCAAAGACTAGGGAAAAACCCATTATGGGGAAAACCCTTTGAAATTATTCTTCTATTAGATTCTGATAAAATGTTCAATTGAGAGTATAATGAGCCCAAATCCATAAATAATAATCAAATTCAAAGTTTTGACTTGTTCAACAAATCTACCAATCAATATCCAAAATATGTGCCAATAACCAAGATAATGCAATCAAAGGTATCCATGTACTTCCTTTTCACCCTTTGCAGTTCCTATTCACCCTTTGTAGTTCTTATTCACTATTCGCAGTTCATGTTCACCCTTTGCAGTTCATGTTCACCCTTCATTGTTCCTATTCAACCTTCACAGTTCCTATTTACCCTTCACAGTTCTTGTTCAACCTTCAATTTTAGATAGAAAGAAACTCCAAAAAGAAGAATAAATGATATGTGATGATGATGTTCAAATGAACTTGAGATCACTTAAATTTATGTGCTTCCAAGGGTGTCTAAGTTGCTTTAGGTCTGACCTGATCAAATGTGCATATGTGGGCTTTTCTTCATAAGTCCACTTTCTTTTATCCAAATTGAGTGCTTCTGTTGTCAAAATTGGTCCTCTCGAAAAGAGGAATCCAACTAAGCTTCCAAATTAACACTCCCTCTCAGCTAAGAAGAAATTCCAACTACATCATGTCATATGTATCTTGTCATCATATCATGTCCCATCTCTGCTCAACTCTATCTACTAAAACATTCTCAAATCTAAAGAAGAAGAACAAGGAAGTATTATCTACCACCCTTTATAATGTCAAAGAGGACATATCAATCTGAAAACAATATAAGGGAGCACATCTCAACCTAAAACTATATCGGGGAGCACATCTCAACCCAGAATATCATGGAAGAGCTAAACATCTACAACCCCATATCAAACAATATGTGATATAGGGAAGCAATTCTCAACCCATCCTATTTCCCACTAATCTTCCCAACAATGACCCTCAAGATTCATGTGGTAGAACACCTGCATCATAATAATATTGGGTTGTACAACTCGAAGTTCACTCTCAACTTGTTGGCCAAATTGGGAGCAATAATCCCAACAAGCCTAGCTTGTTGGTAGCATTCCAACAAGCCTAGCTTGTTGGTAGCATTCCAACTGATGTATACTCTACATAGAACAAGATAGGGGAGATAACATCTTCGACCCTATGGGTGACAGATAGGGGAGCAACATCTACGACCCTATTTTCCAAATATCCCTCAACCCTAGGAGCCCTCCATTTCAATTCTTCACCCTGGGAGCTTAGACACGGGGGAAGATCCTACTCAATGTTCTTGATCAATTATGCCCCTTATTAGGAGGGGTCACATCCATTAGTCCAAGCTTCTCTCTGAAGACAAAGACATCCCTTTCAGTAAAGCCTTAGTGAGAATATCTGTAATTTGCTCATTTGTCAATATATGATGGAGTATAATGGCTCCTCTTTGCACCATGTACCTATTGATTTCTGGTAGAAACGGATGTGCTCTAAGCCTCAAAATTTGTAGGGAGGATTGGAAACATGTATTCCACGATATCCAGAAATGGTTTTAGGAAATTCCACCAGGAGACAATTTTATTAAAATAATTAATTATTTTTAATGGGTGCCTTAGTCTAAACTTAAGAAATTAAAATAATTAAAGGGTATTAATCAAAATGTGGGTGAAACATCTAAAAGAATATGAGGATCAAGCCAAAATGATCTAAGTCATTGATTAGAATCTAATCTGGGCCATTAGTTCTCAACGAGAAGATTATAAGAGGGTGCTTGACTGGCATTTGGAAAACACATCAGAGAGAGATCAAGAGATCAAATTTCTTAGAGAGGGAAGTGCAGCAGTTGCTAGAGAATCGATTGAAGTGATTTCTTGTAGTGAGGGGCAAGGATATTTTCGGTTGGAGAGTTTCTTGATCTGGGAATACATCACAAAGGAGGCAGAGAGAGATCTAGAAGAGGCAATGCAGGGCAACGTAAGGCCAAGCAGAGGCAACACACAGCTTCATAAGGAGTTTGAATTCTAGCCAGAAGAGATGAGTTTCAGTGTAGGAAGATGGGGTGTGAGACCGAAAGCCTTGAAGTTCGAATCTCCATATAGTAGGAGATCCAAGAAGAGACAACGCAGATCCCCATAGAGGATGACGCAGTAGTCGCATAGAGCTAGCATGGGGCCAACCATCCAGGGCCTGGATCAGTGTCAGATCGCCAATAATAGTGTGAAATATTTCTCACCAATCTTCTTCCAGTCAGATTTTCCATATTGGATAGCCAACAAGGCATTCAAAGATTGTATTCATAAAAATATTGCTTAAGAATACAAACCCTCGGCTGTTGCATCGGTTTTCCCACATTGGGTTTTTCCGTGGACATTTGTCCAAAAATAACGGTGTCACTTATGTTGTGTATTTTTTTCTTGCTCAGTTTCTTGTTTCCGCATATAGTCTGAATTGGCGAAGGCTATAGTGTATTAGTTTTGGTATTTGTTGTAGGATGCATAAATAATTTGTTTAGTTATTTAACAAATAGAATAAACTTAATCAGTTTTTGCGGTAGAAATTTGAGCCTTCCAATTTTTCATAGTCTCGAATGTAATGATATCGAACCTCAATGTGCTTAGACTTGTCATGAAATAGGAGATTATTTTCCATATGGATCTCGCTTTTGTTGTTGCAATATATCATTGTAATGTCTAGTACTTGCTCAAATAGCTCTCTAAAGAGCTTCCTTAACCAAACTGCTTTGCAACTAGTCATGCTAGCGACAATATACTCTGCCTCAGTGGTACTTAATGCTATGGACTTCTACTTCTTGCTTATCTAATATATCTTGGAAGATCCAAGACTACAACAACCTCTAGATGTACTCTTACTATTGATAACATTTCCTGCCCAATCAACATCGGTATATCCATGAAGTCGAACATCTCTAGTAGAATATCTCAGACCAAGGATGATCGTCCCATGAAAATATTTCAAAATGTGTTTGGCAACGATCCAATATGCATGGAGAGGCTCAGTCATGAATTAATTCAATGTGTTCATTGCATATCATATGTTTGGATGAATGTTCACTAAGAACATCAGAGTCCCAATCAATTGTCTATACTCTGATGGATTTGCCAAATTGGGTCTTGTAACTTCTCCACATAATTTCTTGAAATTCATTTCCATTAGTGTGGACAAGGACTTGCATTCTGCTATTCCAAATCTATCCAAGAACTTCACAACATATTTTCCTTTTGAAAGGAAAACTTCACTGGGCCTTTTCGACACCCCAAGGCCTAGAAAGTAGTGCATGAGTCCAAGGTCCTTCATCTCGAATTCTTAGGCTAGCCCCATTTTACATTTGATCATCAGGGGTTCACTTCCTATCAAGAATAGATCATCAACGTATAAAACCAAAATCAACTTCATAACTTGGATTACCTTGAAGTAGAGGTTGGGATCAGCATTGCTTCTTATGAATCCCAACTTCACCAAATAATTGTCTATGCGGACGTACCATGCTATGGGAGCTTGCTTCAAACCATGTAATGCCTTCTTCAACTTGCAAACATGTCTTTCAATCCTCTACTTCGAATCCTTGTGGTTACTCAACATACACTTCTTCCTATAACATGCCATGGAGGAATGTTATCTTCATGTCCATTTGATGTAGGGTCCACCATTGACTTGCGGCAAGAGAAACTATTGAACGAATGATTGTATTTTGAGCCACATGTGAATATATATTGTCATAATCTTCTCCCTTGTTCTGGGAGAATCCTTGGGCCACAAACCTTGCTTTATATTTATTAATGCTACCATCAACACCATGTTTAATCTTGAATATCCACTTTGGATTTGCCATGGAGTTCCCTTTTGGTCTCGGCACAACATCCCATACATCATTCTTCTTTATTGATTCATATTCTTCTGCCATAACATCCTTCCAAACTTGTTCTTTCATGACTTCTTCAATGGTGGGAGGTTCAACTTATATCATAGTGATCAGTGCTGCAACATATCCCTGGTACCTGTATGGCTTATTACTTTCTCTAAATGATCTTTGAACGAGAACTTATCTCTCATTATCCTGCAATGTGTCACGAAGCCAAAGTGGTCTCTTCCTAGAAGGAGGATCACATGAAGGAGGATCTAAGGGATCCATAGGTTCCATGGGATCATCGACAATGTTGGGCTTGGATTCAGGCACGAAAGGACCATCTAAAATATCTATATCATCATTCTTCTTATCAAGAAGAGGAGGCAGAGAAGGGCCCCTTGCTTTCCCAAGGGGAGCATCTTCATCAAATGTCACATCCTTGCTAATCTCAACCTTCCTTTGACCATAAATATATATTATAAAAGCTTTAGAATTTTCACAATATCCAACAACCATACCTTTTCTTCACGTGGCTTCCACCTCCTTATGATGGAGATGTTGTCAGGTAGTAGAAAAATATTCAAAAAATATTCACACTAACCTAAGTCCATTTTAACTCTGGATCTACCAAGCATCGAGAAGGATCAAATTTATTGAGATGCAAACCTCTTTTAAAATGAAAAGATATTTCATCCATCTGGGTGCTTGGTAGATCCAGAGTTAAGATGGCTCTAGGTTGGTGTATCTAAATATAACATCAAACTAAGATGGATCTAGGCTAGTTTAAGTTTCCCCTTAAATAGATTACTTTCCACATGAATACCATGTGTCAATTTTGTTTTGTTCATTATTTAATTTGCATAGGCTTATTTTTATTTTATTTTCATCTAGTTAGAATGTTTACACTACATTAAGTTACACATCTCTATGATATTTAATTTTATTTTTACAGACATCAGGTTACTACGTTACACATCTTTAACCTATAAGGCTGGAGATCACCTCTTAACCCAATAAAAAATGAGTAATTTTACTAAAAAATACTATAATATATTCAAAATATAGAGTTCAAAAACTACCAATGCTAAATTAAATATTTTACTTTAATTATTAATTTAGTTTATTTTATTTTATTTTAATTTTAATTTAATTTTAATTTAGTTTTAATTTTTATGTTTATGTAATTTGACAAAATCAAAATGTTAAACAGGACAAGACATTAAAACATCTCTACCATACTCACTTAGCTCAAGAAAAATAAGCTATATTTTTTTGAGTATAATAGTGTGTTCATTCACTATGAGGGAGATCTGTCACATAGGTGCTTTGATGTCACTTAACGTTAAACCAACCTAGATCCATCTTAACTTTGGATCTATCAAGTCCAGAGAGAGATCAATTTGAGATGCAAATCTTTCCTCGAGTTTTGCACTCAAAAAGTGGTTTGCACCTTGAGATATTTGATCCCTCTCAACACTTAGATAAATCTAAAGTTAAGATGGATCTAGGCTAGTTTAATTTATAAATGAATATTAAAATTTTGTGCCATCTTTTTTTTTAAATGTTAAAATCAAGACTGTGACCTAAAAATGAAATTGAAGAGAGAAATAATGGAAGATTAAATTCAATTCAACTCCTTCAATTTCATATTGGGATATGATGTTTATATTTATGAAAAATTCATACATGCAAAAATACAAATATTAAAATGGTAGTTGTTAAATTTGTAAAAGAACATTGAACATGCAAAAATGAAAATGTTAAAATGATTATTTTTCAATTTATAAATGATAATTAAAGTTTTAAAGTAAAATTTGGACTCAATTTTTTTGGAATGCCTTTTTCACTGAAAGAGTTAAAAATTACTACTTCTATTCAAATAAGCTTTTCACTTTAAATAAGCCCCCACTAGGGAAACTTAATTGGTGATCATGGTGATAATGAAGTATTATGTACATGTAGCCCCATGTTGGGTTGCATGGTTCACCTAGGGATTATAGTGGTAATGGTCAAAATGACTCTGTGTCATGTAAGTAGGAGACCACCCAGATGTTGGTTCCTTTAGTCAAAAAAAAATGTTCCACTTTAAATAGTATACGAGAGTAGATTCATCTTAACTTTAGTCCCTCTCGCCACATGATAAATCTTGAGTTAAGTTGGAATTTAACCTCACTTAGTAGTATATTAGAATAAGAAAGCTTATGTACCTCCCACCACTCTTGAAAATCAATGTTTTCAAGTAGAATTTTTAGGATATTTGACTCAACTTTTAAGGAGTAGGTCTAAATAAGTTAGAGAAATGTTTTTCGTGGTGTTCTTTAACATATTCATAGCAAGAGATTAATGCCTCACAATATTTTTGTTGCACAAATTTGGCACAACCCCACTCACTATTACATTATCTTTCTTGTGGTGGCAATGATACACATGCCCTAACAAATGAGAAATTAAAAGATTGGTCCATTAAGATATCCATATCTTCCTTTGAAAGCCTCTATGTAGTAGGTTGAACATGGGATCGATTCATGTTGATATGTAAAAGCTTCTTCATTGTTTCACATCATACTAATTCAATGTGACTTGGAAAAGTTTTTCAGTGTTTCACCTCATTAACCTTGATAGTGATAGAACACCCTTGCATATCTTAGCTTTTTAGTGTATGCTCATGATCCCTCTCAGGTTATTCATACTAAGAACTATGAAGCCTACCTTTGTTCCACATGGTTTAAGCTTAGAGAATTGCTTTTTCACAAATTCCATTAGTACTTATATTTTCTATTTCCAATGCAATGATGGGTCCATTTAGCCCCTAAGGTACACTAGACTCCAATTTCCTTGTAGCCCAAGGGTCCCTCCTACCCGCTTAGAATTTGCTTGCAATGAATTCACATTGAGACAAATAATCTATTCCTTGGGGGCATCATATTTTTCATATTTGCTCTTTAAAGCATTAGACTAAGGACCACTTTGTATGTTGATGCTCTCCCTACTACAAGATTAAAGGACAATGCTTTTGTGTTAATGGATATTCACTTTATTTTCTCCACACACCCATAGCTTATGAGGGATAGAGATGCTTTGCCCTTTTCCTCTTAGACATTCACCAAGGGCTCATTATAAGTGAGTTCCCCAAATTGACATACACCATGTTGACTACCTTTACTTCAAGCTATTTGACACTAGTAAGAAAAGACCCCATGACCAACTTTCAAATTTGCATGATAAAGCTAGGATACATTGTAGACCTAATGCTTCCTATGGCCCGGTGCCCACTACACATTTCCTTACATCCTTAAATGTTAAAAGTGCTTGATTGGAGCAACTTTTTTAAGCCATATAACCTCCTCATTAAACTTCTTTATTATTCTCCAACTTAAACTTCTACTACTATATTTTTATCTTGGAATCTACTTGCACTTTTTTCTTTCATCTTTATATAACACACCACTTATAATTTCATAAATAAATTCTGATTTAAGTAACCATAAAAATAAAAAATTATTTTAAACTCTCATTTTTGTTTTAAAAACAGTATTATTTATACTTATATTTATATATTTTTAAATACATTTATTATTTATATTTATACAATAAAATTTAAAACAATGAAATGCAATTTAAACATACAAAAATTATAACCATATGCTACCAAATACGCCGTATCCGAATCCGAGAAATAAATACCGAAATTCGGCAATTTGATTCGAACATCGAATGTTGAAAAATCGATTCGGTTTATTGCATAAAATTCACTGTTTATTGCGGGGTTTGTTAGTTTGCATTCTTTAGAATAGTAAAACAGTAAGACAATAATCTTTAAGCACAAAATAGATGGCATGTCGAAAATGGAAAGGTTGCTGGATTGTAGGTAGGAAATGGAAACACATTTTGAATAGATAGGAAATGGAAACAAAACATGTTGGAAATGGAAAGGTTGCTGGATTGTAAGTAGGAAATGGAAACAAATTTTGAGTAGGTAGGAAATGGAAACAAATTCCGAGTAGAAAATTTTTTCCAATTTTCAAGTTAAAGGGTTTAAAACACTGAGATAATAAATAAAATAAAATCTTGAAAAGTAAATTTTACAATAATGAATTGATTTTCTAAATATAATATATTTATATTAAGAGAAATCTTATAAAAGTATTTTTTAATTTTTAATTTTTAAATATGTATTAATTATAAAAGATTTTAGATAAAATTTGAAATTAAAGAAAGGTAGTTTTGAGTTTAGAATATTTAATTTCTAAATAAATACTAATCATAAAACATTTTTAGATAAGATTTGAAAGTAAGAGGGAAGTTTTGAAATTTTGAAAGGAAAAGAGATTTTTGGAGATAAGACAAATGTGATTATAGTTTTGGTAAGTAAACTGTAATTTTAAAATTGTTTATATTGATTAAAATTATTAAAAATTATTTAAATTTCAAAATGAATGGGAAAAAATTGATGAGACATTATTGTTAAAAAAAAGAGTATAAATATTTAAATGTTTAAGATATCTATTCTCCAATCAAATTTTTATTCGTATCGAATTCGGATTCGAATTCGAATTCAAACTTGGTAACTATAATGCAGATTTTGAAAAGCAATGCGGTGGTTTTAAAAGCACGAAGAAAGCAGGTCTCATAAAATCTTTTAAATAATTTAATTTAAATTCTAATACACCTGGTGACCGTTGAAGTTTGAACCTACATAAAGCCTTTCCTGAGCAATTAAACACTGAAGAGGTTCCATCTCTGCTGTTTTCGTATTCGGCATTGGCTTTTGCTTGGCTTGTTTATTTGTGGTTCCTACGACAATGGCCATACCTTTTTGTCTCTTTGTTTTTTTTTGGGTGTGCATTTGGTGTTTTGGCTGTTTTTTGGGGGTTGATTTGTGTGTGTGGGAATTGGTCGGCCGATCAATTTTATTTTTGTTGCCGAATGCGATGCAACGCAGAAGATGAAACCATCATATTCATCTTTTCCGATATGGAGCAGCTGTGTTGATCTTATCTTATCTTTGAAGCTGTTTCTCTCGTCTGTTTCCGATGCAGTGTTTGATGGGCTTGCAGTTAAATCAGGTACTAGAAAAGTCAGGCTGAAGAGTACGTTCAATGGTATTTTTCTTGAGAGTTGAAGTGGCGCAATCTTTTCTTGTTGAGGATAATTGCGTTGCAGGTACATATTCTGGCATAAAGCGAGTCAGTAAGTGGTCTTTCTCTTTATTGATAGGCGAATTTTTAATCTCTATCGATATTTCCGTGTGGCTGCCAGGTTGGCTTGGCGCTTAATTATTTCTTGCAGGGTTGTCGTACGTCCTTACGCGACATTACAGGCAGTCGATTATTTTCTGCATAAGATTATTTATATTAAAGTGCACAAACAATCTTTTCCGATTCCGGAATTAGAGATTTCTTAAGTATTTTGTGGCTTCATGCTGTTGCTGTACAATCTTTTCTAATTTAGGGATTAGGGTTTCCTTACCTGTGCTGTGGTGTAATGCAATGGTTCTTTAGTTTATTGTTCCATCTTCCACTATTTTATTGTTTATGATCTTCCCTGCAGGTGCAGTGCTCACAAGCCACCAGGAATGGAGAAGTCTTTAGGAAGTCATTTCTAATTTGGGAAGTCTTTTCTAATTTAGGTATTATGGTTTTCTTACGTCTGTTTTGGTTTTTCGGCTTATTGCAGTTTATGTGATTAGTCTGACGCGGTGCTTTTCCGATACTTCGATGGAATTTGATGGGCAAATTGCCTGTCAATTACCGTTAAATGTTCGTCGAGCCCGTGAATTTTCTTCTTCAAAATTGGTGAGACGGATGTTGGAGCTGTCGAAACCATTCAATTGACAGGTATTTGGGTTTGGGAATTCATACCCTGTTCACTGCACCACATTCTTTGGCCAGGTATGCAATGCTAACTCATAAAATATATATTTGGATATGTGCTATAAAATTTAAATTATACTTAACCTTGCATCAGGGTGCATATTTTATATATTTTAATTGAGGGCAAAATATTTTATATATAGATAAAATATATATATTAAATATTGTATTGATGTTATAAATTTAAAAATAATATATTTTTAATATTTATTATAATTATTTAAAAATAATTTTAGATATTTTTACCACAAATTTGTGATTAAATTATAATATGTATATTAATGAATCTTCAATTCTCTGATTTCATTAAATTAAAAAAAGAAAATTAATTATTAATATAAGTCATTTTAAGTTAAATAATTATTTGTTTTAAATAGAAGATATATCAGTTAATTATTGGATAATAGGAGTAAATAGGTTAGGTATGAGGGAGGGACTAAAGTTGTAATGGAAGGTCAGTTGGCTGCAATGCCATATATGTTGAAGGTTGTATATTTGATTAGATAAATTATATATATATATATATAATTTATTTTTATTTATTATTTTTTTTCTCCTTCAATTGTTTGGCGAATTAACTTTTAAATATAAACATGATCATTTGTTAATATGATAAGTGAAATTGATTGGATTCTTCATTTTTTATGTTTAATTTAATAAATAAATGTATTTATGGTTTTTTTTTAATGTTGTTAAGTATACTATAAAACATGTTTTTATTTTTAAAATATTTTTAAATAAGTATTTACGCTTATGTGAGAGGTTGTATATTTGACTAGATAAATTATAAATTTTCTCATATTTTCAAGTTTTATTCTTAATTTTGTGAATTAATTCTTAAAATTATAAATATGTATTATTTGCTAAATATGATAATGTGTAGTAAAGTTGATTTGGAAATTTGATTTCAGTTCTTTATTTTTAGATTTTTAATAAGTAAAAATAGATATTTATATGGTAGGTTTGGGTTTTTTAATGGTTGTTTAAAGATATATATGATAAACAAGTTTTTTATTTTTAAAATATTTTTAAATAAGCAAAATGGTATATAAGATAGTAACTTTTATTATTGTTATAAAAATATGTAGAGATGTGATTTTATTTTAGAATTTTATTTTTTCTATTATTTATTAATTTTAATTAAAATTAGATGTATTATTATTTGTTGATGATTAGCTAGAGGAGTACGACATGAAACCATTGCACCTATTCAAATCTTTTTTTGAGGATTCTAATCTCAAAGTGGATGTGAGTCAACTTATTATTTTTTGAGGTTGATTGTACCTATTCAAATCTTTCTTTGAGGATTCTAATACCAAAATTGAAAGCGAGTCAACTTATTATTTTTTGAAGTTGTAGCATGAATCACATGCTTGATAATAATTGTGAAATCCCCAAATACCAAAAACTTATTATTTTTAATAATTGTGAAATCCCCAAATACCAAAAACTTATTATTTTTTGAAGTTGTAGCATGAATCATATGTTTGATAATAATTGTGAAATCCCCAAATACCAAAAACTTTGTATGCCTCATTTGATGTGCTAATCAATTACAGTGGAATACCCCATACCCATATACTTCTGGCTAATTATATATCATCTGACCAATACTCAATGTAAAACTGTGTACCTATTAAATTGAATTAAGAATATAAAAATTAAACTATAACTTAATATTATAAAAATATTCTTAGTTAATTTATAATTATATTTCACATTAATAAACATTAAGAAAAATTTGCATCTACGCTAATTTATCTAAGCTAGTTTAATCCGTCGAAGGTGGCGTTGTGTGGAGCCGTTGGATGGAGGTGGTTTTTTCTCATGATCTTGCTTTTTCTACGCTCCTTTATGATGTATCTAAGCACGTGTTGTCTTAATGGAGATTGGCGACGGAAACAATAATTGCGTAGCAGCAACATCGGCACGATTTATTGATCATTCTCTTTGATCTCGTGTCAGTTGCAACTTTTTATTGGTTTTTCCTTTTTTAATCTTTTTGTCCTGCAGGGGTACCCTAAGGTCTTTTCTTGTGTTTTTGTTGATCTCACCTCGCTGCTGCTGTATTATATTATATTCTCTGTATCTTTGTTATCAATTTGTTTGTCGAATTTCGACCCTATCTTTTTAATAATGCTAGAAGATTTCTGTTACGGCATTTGTACTGTTCACCATTTATGTTTATTTTTGAAGTATTTTTACAATCCAATCCCATCACTATACATGGCTCAGCGCATTAAAGAAGCTGGGGCAACTGAAGGTGCGAACGAGTCGTATTGCAGGAGACTGCTATTTGCATTTCATTTTTAATGTTATCTGTTGAAAAAGGGTTTATAAAATTCTAAAGTTTGTTTAGTTGCATAATGAACGCACAGTGTACAAGGAGTTTGGTCGTGGTAATTACGTTTGAAGGAGGAAGCTCATGGTATTTGTACCAAACATGAACGACGGTGAGTTTTTGCTGTTGTCTGTTCATTTATTCACCCCACTCCACTCCAATATATGAGGTTATCATATATTAGATATCTTTAAAACCCTAGTAGCGATCAAACCCTCGAAATTGGAATTCACTGTACTGGAATTTTAGAGGAACAATTTACTTTGTTTTGTTTTCCAATTCTTATTTTCAGGTCAATTAATAGTTCATATAATTGAAATGAAAGACATTGTGTTATAATAGGATTGGAGTAAAATTAAGATACATGTTTTTGATTGAGTTATAATAGGATTGGAGTAAAATTAATGTAACGCCTAAAGCAAGCAAGTGTAGCAGCGACATATTATTGAATAAATCAACTTTTAAAGAAAATTTAAATGAAATCACTTTATAGGGAGAAGCCATGGGCTCTTCGCTTCATTTTCTTTCTAGGTTGACTGTGAAAGAAGTGGGGCAGCAAATTCTTCTCTGGTCTGCAAGTAGAACCCAATTTGGTTGAAGTAAGAAGGCACAAGTAGAGAATAACCATGCTGGTCAAACTAAAACTAAAGCAGGTTGACAAATTCTTTTGTGTCGAAATTAATATTTGAAATGATCTATTATGAGTTTGAATTTTTGAATGTATTTAAATTTGAATTAATATTAATAAAAAATTCAAATTAATTTATTCTCAAAACAAAGAATAACAAATTCTTCTACGAAAATCAACCTGGCAAATGAAAGTAGATGAACTCATGATTTATTTTGGCGACATAACTCGAAATGGCTCCAAGAAGGAAAAACATGGATGTCTAAAATTAGCTTAATCTAGGATTCCACACCAGCATCCATCATCCTAGTGATCACAAAAAGAAAAACAAAGACTCCATATGCATTTGTGTCGTGGAAAAGAGGAGGGAGGGAGGTTGCGGCAGGGTTCAAAAACTTTTTGCATGGAGGGTGGCTTTTTCCATGCTCTTGCTTTTTCCTATACTCCTCTATGATGTATTTAAGCACAAACAATCTTTTCCGATTTAGGAATTAGAGATTTCGTACGTGTGTTGTGGCTTCATGCTGTTGCTGTACAATCTTTTCTAATTTAGGGATTAGGGTTTCCTTACCTGTGCTGTGGCTTCATGTTGTTGAATCTTTTCTAATTTAGGGATTAGAGTGTTCTCACCTGTGCTGTGGTGTAAAGCAATGGTTCTTTAGTTTATTGTTCCGTCTTCCACTATTTTATTGTTCCATTTTCCATAAGCGTGCAGTTTATGATCTCATGCCGTGTTTTTCTGTGCTACGATTTATTGCGGTGCAGTGCTCACAGGAATTCACCACCAGGAATGGAGAAGTCTTCAGGAAGCCTTTTCTAATTTGGGAAGTCATTTCTAATTTGGGAAGTCTTTTCTAATTTAGGTATTATGGTTTTCTTAAGTCTGTAGTGCTTTTACAGTTTATTGCAGTTTATGTGATTAATCTAAGGCGGTGCTTTTCCGTGCAGTTCTCATAGGTATTCACCAGAACTTCAATGGAATCCCGCTAAAACTGAGTGAGACGGATATTGGAGCTGTCGAAACCATTTAATTGACGGGTGTTTGGGTTTGGGAATTCATACCCTGTTCACTGCACCACATTCTTTGGCCAGGTATGCAACGCTAAATCATAAAATATATATTTGGATATGCGTGCTATTTTCACTAATTGCTGGTAACCAAAGTTAAAGTGTAGAAAATCCCAGTAATAGAAAACGGGAAGTCGATCGGAAGCAACCCTGGTGTTATATTTCTCGTACAGGTGTTAGAGGGGACAGTAAAATGGGGCAGTATTGGGTGCTGAAACCTGGCTTTCGCGGATGGATGATCTTTAACCGTATTACTTGTCAACCTATTTTCTTTAAATCGCGATTACTGCATCCTTCAGATTACCATCATGGCCTTTAGTTTCGTGTTTTGTTTTTCTCTTTTCTTTTCCTTCTTTTGGTTTCGTTTTTGTTCGAAATAAAATTTAAATTATACTTAACCTTAGGGTGCATTATAGGCAAGTTTACTCGAAGAGGAAAATTTATATTTATTTTATATATTTTAATGGAAAAGGGGAAAAATATTTATAATAATATGTAATATTATTCATATTAATGTTAATTTTTTGCCGAAAAAAAGCGAACTTTTATTAACTAGATAAAAAGTTACATTGCATATGCCATAGCATTCCTTTGCTGTCATGAGAAATATCATACAGCTGCTTCAAAAATAACTGAACTGTTCTTCATGTGAAGAACCATCTGTCTATGTATCTTTTGAAAACGAAAAACTTAGTCTTTTTTCGTTTTCAGCCATAATGCTTGAGGGACCTTTCAAAATAGACATAATCAAGTCTAAACCCGGGTCTCCTCGGAGGAGGAAAACAACCCATACAAAAAGATATTTAGCAGTTTAACTAGTTTCCAATATTTACAGTGATCCAAAAATATACTATGTCATAGATATCAAAAACGATGATAAAAAGGAACTATATCAGCATCCCGGTAGCTAGAAATGTGGTGGCTGATCTGACACACGGATCTGTCCCTGATCCTTCTCTACAATTTTCCAGCTGCCCATATTCTGTTGCAGACCTTCCTTAGAAAGGTTGTCTGCTGATCCATTGCGCTCCCCTTTAAGTCCTCACCGAGAATTGTATTAGGAATGGCTGCGGATTCTATGATGGTCTCCTGAGCCGATACTCCCTTCCCGAGCTCGATTCCAGCTGCTCCCCTTCTGTCCGGAGTGACTTGAGTGGCTTTCTCCGTTGGCTTCCCCTCTTGAGGTTTATCCACCTCCATAGCCTCCTCGGCCTGAATCCCTGTTGGCTCTAAACTCGGGAAAAACTGATTCTGTTCCGCTACCTTCTCCACCTGGTCTGCCGTCTTCTGGTACCTTCTTCGACGCCTTCCCAACGGGCAATCCCTAGCCAAATGTCCATAGACGTGGCATCTATGACATCTGAAGGGAAGATGTTCATAGTCCAATAGCTGTTCGAAAATGAAATCTTTATACTGTATGTTTATTTTCTCAGCTAGTCCTCCTCGAGGGTTTAAGCTAACCAAAATCCTCGCCATCGCTTTGTTCTGAGTTTGGAGATAAGACATATCCGCTTCCAGGTAGGTGCCCAGCATGTTTCCTATGGACTTGAACACCGATTCCACCCAGAGGAAAGAGGGCAGCCCCGGGGCACAAACCCATACCGGAAAAACATTCGTCTTCTCGTGCATTGCATCAAACATTGGGCTCCATCTTTTGAAAAGCACAGGGATATTTCCAAAGGCCCAATTCCTTCCTACAACCCATTCCGTCGCTTCCTTGTTCTCAAACCTCACCATGAACCAGCCTTTTGCTAAAACCGACACCTTAAAACTTTTGATTTGGTCCGACTGCCAATTTTGCTCTCCCCAGGATTTGATGAAATTGGTTGTGTATTTTTTACCTCTCGCCCTTCCTACCAGCGTACATTCAGCCACCTCCAACGCCTCTTCTATCTGCACATCCATACCCAGAACCAAATTTGCTTCGTAATCCTTTGTCTTTATCGGCCTCTGTTTCTTCCTTTTTTGCCCTGTCTTTCTGGTCCTGAAGCCCTCCTCCCTTATTTGCTTGCTCGCCTCATTCCTGTTCACCTCCTCTTGCCGTTTCGGCTCGCTTCTTTCCAATATGGGGTTCCTCGGCACTGTAGGGTCTGAAGATACTTTGTTGCCTGGGTCATTGTCTGGCCCTATTAATTCAAGGTCCACAATCTGTTTCTCAATGCCATATCCAGATAGACTCTTTCGTGATTCCAGTATCCCACCTGGTCCAGCTTCCTTCCACCCTTCATTCCTGCTAGGGCTTACTAGGCCTTTGGCGAGGATGGCCCTGGTGATTGCTGACGCCCTTTCAATTCCCTCGTCGTTTCTAAACCCTAAGGTCAAGCCATAATTCACAATGTCTCCGAGACCTCCTGATAGAAAGGGGCCAGAGGAGAATAGCTTACCTTTACTGTCTTGGATGGGGTGGGATGACCTTGAATGCAGCTCGTTTTCCTCTGGATCGCTTGCCTCCTGTAGACCCTTGATGTCGTGACAGCTTGAACCGCCTAGATCCTGGTTTCCTGCCAACGAGTCTTTTAACTGTCTGGTATTCCTTAACCCTCTCGGAGAGAAAGAGTCGTTCCCGTGACCTCCTGGTGCCTCGAAATACCATTCTATATTCCGGGCGGTTAGATCCTTCCCCCAGACCGATAAGATGTCTTTCGGGGTTGGGTCCAGGTCTACAAATTCGCTAGGGTTAACCATGGTTACTGAAAAGAGTCATGAGAAAACCGCTCAGGTCTTGAATCTTCCTGCAGGTTCGATGTTGGGGCTGTTCGGTGGAGGGTGCCAGCACGTTACTCTATTCCCCAGGCTTCGTTGCACAGTGACAAAGACCTTCTTCGACCCGAAAAACTACCTACCGGTTATTTACCTAGCTGTCTACTTCATGACCTTATCCGCCACTTGCCCCACTTACGCCACGCTCTGATCTCCGACGTACTGCCAGCCTTCGTCGCCCTGTTCTGCTCCGACGCCTGAAAAGGAACTAGGTTCTCAGCCTGGCCGGCCCTGGTTTCGGCTTGTGCCCCTGCGCCCAAACCCTAAGTCTCGCCATCCGATCTAATCTAACTAAATTCTACTTTCTATTATTATATTAATTTTATATACCATTTAAATACAATGTATTTTTTAAATTTATGTAAAGGAAAAATTATTATTATTACTATTATTTTAATAATATTTTATTAATATTTATTATCAATTTTATATAAAATTTAATATAGTAATTTTTTTTAATGAATTTGTTTTTATATTATTATAATTTCCTATAATTTAATTATTTTTATATTAATTTGGTAATAATAAAATTGTGATAAATATATAATATCTATATTTTAAATAAATTCAATTATTGCTTAAATTTAAATTAATTAAAATACTTATAATTCTACACTTTATAGATATAAGATAATTATGTATATTAATTAAAGTTAATTGCTTCTTTGGTTTCATTAAAGATAGGAGTAAGTAGGTTATTAAAGATAAGAGTAAGTAGGTTAGGTATGAGTAAGTAGGATATTAAAGATAGGAGTAAGTAGTTTAGGTATGAGAGAGGGGACGACCGTAAGTCATTGGTAGGACATTGTCATTGGTACGGTGTTATGGTAGGGGGCGAGGGTGAGCCAGGAGTGGAGACTTATAACAAGGTCAAGCCAGGGTGAGATAGGAGTGGAGAGTTATAATAAGGTTATATTAATTTAAGTATTTGCGGTCTTTTTTTTTTAAATTGCTTTTTGTAAGTTAGGTACGATTATATCTTCATTATGTCTAATTTCTCACTCCAATTATGTAGGTTAGGTATGAGGGAGGGGACTACCGTAAATCGAAGTTGTCATTGGTACGCTAGGAGTGGAGACTTATAACAAGGTCATGCGAGGGTGAGATAGGAGTGGAGACTTATAATAAGGTCATATTAATTTAAGTGTTTGTGGTTTTTTTTAAATTGCTTTTTGTAAGTTAGGTACGACTATATCTTCATTATGTCTAATTTCTCACTCCAATCATGTTTAACTTACTCCAATCTCTCACCCCAATCATGTCTAACTTCTCACCCCAATCGGGGGATAACACAAGATTTGAACCCAAGACTTCTCTTTTGGCGAGACTTCATTTCTACTGCCATTAGCATTTGAGCTACCCCAAACTTTAGGTTTATATATATATATATAATATTTTTAATAAGAAAATGCTTATATAGGCCGGGTTAGATAACTTTTTTAGTGTTATAAAAATATTTGTAGGATATGTGATATTTGTTTTAGAATTTTACTTTTTCTATTATTTTTCAAATTTTAATAAAGATTCATATGCGATTATCATTAGTCGATGATTTGATGAGTAAGATTTTTTTTTTTAATATAAATATAATTGTGGGAGGTTAACCAAAATAGTATTTTCTTACCAAATTAGAAAATTCTCTCTTTAATTTAACATTGGGCCATGAAATATCTTGATAGTTCTTATATCCATAAACTATTATTTGATATGTGCCAAGGTTGGCTAGAGAGTAAGACATGGAACTGTTGTACCTATTCGAACCTTCCTTTGAGGGTTCTAATTCCAAAGTGGATGTGAGTTAACTTATTATTTCTTGAAGTTGTACCATGAATTATATGTTTGATAATAATTGTGAAATCCCCAAATACCAAAAACTATGTATGCCCCATTGATGTGCTAAGCAAAGACCTTGGAACATCGCATATACTTTTGTCTAATTATTTATCATATGACCAAAATTCCATGTAAAATTTTGCACTTATTAAATTAGTTGGAAGTAGTAAAATGAAACTATAACTTAGTATTATAAAAGTATTCTCATATAATTACTAATAGTTAATTTATAATTATATTTCTCACATTAAGTAAGCATTTGCACTTGAAGAGAGTTGATCTCGATCTAGTCAATGCTTGATAAATCAAATAATTAATAAATATGTATCTAAACTAGTTTAATTATGTAATAATTATAAAAAATTTTTAATGTAATTTGAGGTCACAATATTTTAATTAATAAACCATAATTGATTTTTTTAATTTTATGGAGTCAAAATGTTAGATAAATAACAATTATTATTAAATAACGATTATATAACATAAGAAGATATTACAAAACATCTCTTATATTACTTTAAAAGAGAGAGTGCCTCTCAACACAATATCATCATTAAAATTAATTAATAAAATAAGTATATTAATTTTTTTTAAATACAGGTAAGTTTTGAAGTTTATATATTTTCATCTTATATTAAATTAAATTTAATTTTGAATTAAAATAGAAATTAAAAATATTGTAATAAATATTTATTTAAAAAAAAATATATAGAATCAAAATTAAAAATACATTTTTATTATTTATATTGGTTATAATTAAAAAAATAAAAAAAGATTTTTTAATTTTAGGGCATGTTAATAATAATAAAGAATTACTTTGATTATGAGTTAGTTAAAAAAATAAAATAAAATTTATTTAATTAGTTTGTAATAAGAAAAGTAACGAACACTTATTTATGCTTACCAGTTATTAATGAGTTTAAAAAGTTTATTGTTTTTTATTAATGGGCAATGAATGAAAAATATTTTATGCTATTTATAATTGATTGTATTGTGAGGTGTTTGCTCAATATGGAGTTGTACTCATTAATTTTTTTTTATTAATGGGCAATGAATGAAAAAGATTATATATTATTTATAATTGATTGTATTGTGAAATGCTTGCCCACTATAAAAGAGATGTGGTCACTTAATATTATGTAACAAAAAAAAACTTAAGTATGTATTATTCATTTTGAGAAAATTAAGTTATTAAATGAATAAATTAATAAACAATATCTAAAAATGAACAAGATATAATTAATTTAAAATTTTCTAAAGATGTAAATTTTTATCTCAAATTTAAACATAAATTTTTACACTATTAAAAATTTCAAATTATGTTTTTCTTAAAATTAAAATACGATCAATCATCATTTATAAAACTCACTTACTAAACTAATTAACACAATATAAATTTCCCCACTCACTTTTTTACCTTATCATAAGGAATAAAAAACTATAAAAAAATCTAGTACACATTTCAAAAAACTATGAAAAATCTATCATACAATTTTCCTTGCCTAAAATATTTAATGGCTGTATTATGCAACGAAAAAAAATATATATTTAAATTTACATTTAATATTATAAAAATTTCAAATTAATTTATTTGGAAAAAATATAACAAATTCGCTTACAAAAATCAACATTGCAAAATCAAATTAGACCACGTGAAAGGATTTGTTTTGACAACATATCTCGAAGCGGCTTAAAAATATAAATATAACTCGAAATGGCTCCATGAAGGGAAAACATGGATGTAAAACATAATCTTAATCTAGGATTCCACATCAGCATCCATCATCATCCTGCTGATCACAAGAATAAAAACGAAGAATCCGTATACATTTATCTAGAGTTTTATAGTCGAGCCTGATTACGCATCCTCTCCTCTCCCTCTCCTAACAGTCGAGCACCTTATCAGTCGAGTTCTGCTTACTGATAAGGAAAGGATGCGTAAACATGACTAGACTGATAAGGAGGTCGAAGGTGGCGTGGAGTGCATAACCCTGAAGGTTGAAAGTCAAACTGAAACTGAAACAGGTTGACAAATCCATCTTTATCAAAATTAATATTTAAAATGATCTATTAGGAATGTATTTAAATTTGAATTAATATTAATAAAAACTTCAAATTAATTTATTCTTAAAACAAAGTATAACAAATTAACCAATAAAAATAAACATGGCAAATGAAAGTAGACCACCTCAAATTCGCCAATAAAAACAAACATAACTCGAAAGGGCTCCATGAGGTGAAAACATGAATGTTAAATTTAGGATTCCACACCAGCATCCATCATCCTATTGATTCCACACCAGCATCCATCATCCTATGGATTTGTCTTTATCGAAATTAACGTAGCAGGTGGTGTGCACTGTGTCGTGGAAAAGAGGGAGGGGGAAGTTGGGGCAAGGTTGGAAAAGAGGAGGGAGGTTGGGTCAGGGACCAGGGTTCAAAAACTTTTTGCATCCAGCCGTTGGATGGAGGGTGGCTTTGTCCTATGCTCCTCTCTGATGTATTCGAGCACGGCTCATTAATATTTAAGCACTGCTCACTATTAGGCACATGCTGTCTTAATGGAGATTGGCCATGGAAACAATAATTGCGTAGCAGCAACATCAGCACGATTTATTGATTGCAAATTTTGTTTGCTTTTTCTTTAACCTTTTGTTTTGTTCTGCAGGGTACCCTTTCTTTTCTTATGTTTTTGTTGATCTCACCTTGTTCTCTGCTGTATTATATTTTATTTTCTTTCTCTTTGTTATTAATTTGTTTTGGAATTTTTACCCTATCCTTTTAATCAATGATTCCATGGGATGGCATGCTAAGGATTTCTGTTGCTGTATTCGTATCGTTCACCATTTATATGTTTATTATTGAATTTTTTTACAATCCAATCCCATCACTAGATATGGAATGGAATGCTAAGGATTTCTGCTGCTGTATTCATATTGTCACCATATATATGTTTATTGTCGAACTTTTTTACAATCCAATCCCATCACTATATATGGCACCGTACGGTACTTATGTTATAGCTCAACGCATTAAAGAAGCTGGGGTGACTACTCCCTCTTCACCTTGAGGTAGATGAGTTACAATTCATGGCTGCTATTTGCATTTCATTTTTAATGTTAACTATTGAAAAAGAAAGGGGATGAGGGAGAATGTTAGGGTTTATGAAATTCTAACGTTTGTTTACTTGCATAATGGATGCACACAGTGTATAAGGAGTTTGGTCTTGGTAATGGCGTTTGAACTTTGAAGGGATAAGCTTATGGTATTTGTACCAAACATGAACGACGGTGAGTTTTGCTGATGTCGCTTCATTTATTCACTCCACTCCACTCCAAAATAATGATGATGATGACCTCATTGTTCTAATCAACAGGATGGTTCCCAAGGCACCCCACTGCTGAAGCTGCCCTTGGAAACAGGGGAAGCACTCTAGTCCAACAGAGTTAAAATGAGAATTGAAGAACAGATTTCAGAATGGAATGGAGTCATAGGCCTTTCACTGATTAGTCAGGTAATGAAATTTTGGTTTTCAAATTTTATGTTGAACTCTAACTAATTTTGGTTTTCAAATTTTATGTTGAACTCTAACTAATTGCCCTAAACTTTGCTTTCTGAAAAGAATTCTCCAGTAGGAGCCTAACATTACACTGATTAGTCAGGTAATGAAATTTTGGTTTTCAAATTTTATGTTAGAACACTAACTAATTGCCCTAAACTTTGCTTTCTGAAAAGAATTCTCCCGTCGGAGCCTAATATTACACTAAAATAATAGAGAGAAAGAAAAAGAGAGACACGCACTGCATATTTCAATAATTAGAATAAAAATCAATTCAAACTTGTACACAAATGGGTTAATCCTATAATCTCAACCATAATAATATAAGTACAAACCTGACTGGTTTGAATTAACTTGATACACAGGACATGAGAAGGGTGTTTTTGCGGCAATGTATTGGTTGGTCATACATGCGATTGAGATGAACTGGATGCTGGTTTTACAGTGGAAGGAAATTGGTTTTAAATGCTGACGATGGTGTTAAACACGTAAGTAGTTTTTCAAATCGATATGTTCACAGTTTTCACAAGTGGAAACACACTTTTAAAGTAGTTAATGGAGTTGTCTTTAGTGCGACTTTTTAGAGATTCCGGTGACGGAATCTGGCGGAAAACATTGAGGTTAAATCTTGATTTGTATTATTTAAAATGGTTTTTTAACTGCATATTTGGATTCAGCACCCTGAAAAACCCTAGGACGCTTTGATTGTTCAGAAATTAGCTATCAAACTTGCGATTTCAATAAATTGCTGCTGGAATTTGACCGGAAAAACCCACCGAGGCAGAGACATCTTATTTAAAGGGTATAAACAGAAACTAAAGGTATTTCATGTTTTCATATTTTGGTTAAAGGCATGTAAAGGTTATCATATATTAGATATTTTTAAAACCTTAGTAGGAATCAAACCCTTGAAATTGGAATTGACAGCTCTTGGAATTCGCTGTACTGGAATTTTAGAGGAACAATTTACTTTTATTTGTTCTCTATTTCTTCTTTCCATACCCCTGAAATGAAATGTTCATATAATAAAAAATGAAATCAATTTTATTTTATACCAGATAGATGTTTTGTGATTGAGTTATAATAAGATTGGAGGAAAATTAATGTCACGCCTGAAGCAAGCAATTTTATAGATTAGATAGTAGTGTATCAGCGACATATTAATGAATAAATCAGCTTTAAAAGAAAATTGAAATGAAATTTCTTTATAGGGAGAAGCCATGGGTTCTCAGCTTCATTTTCTTTCTAGGTTTCCCGCAAGTGACTGTGAAAGAAGTGGGGCAGCAAATGCTTCTCTGGTCTGCAAGTAGAAGCCAATTTGGTTGAATTGGGAAGGCACAAGGAGAGAATAGAGAGTAGCCATGATGGTCAAACTAAAACTGAAACAGGTTGAAGTGGGAGGGGAGGAGAATGAAACTTATGATCTTGTAGAATGATTGGGGCTTGTATAAGTGGAAGTGGGGGAAAATGGAACTATTTGATTCTATTTATTCTGTGATTCCCTATGGACATTTCATCCTGCTTCAGAATTAGTCATCTTTTTCTACTTTATTTTTAAGCTAAATTGTTTCTCCCCTTTGCTCTTGGGGCTTTTTCTCACACTCCCATAATTGTAGTGATTGTCATAACGGTTTGAACACTCCATAGATTTCCTCTGATTGATACTTCACAAGTATCATGTGGATTTTGCATTTATTGGATAGGTGGGTTGGTTAGATGACATAATATACATTTAATCTTCATTTGATTTTAGGGTTGTTTTGTTTTCATATGAAATATTAACTTGAAAGTTGTTTTGTGGACTATGCCACATATGCCAAATATTGAAGAATTTCAACTCCCACTCCTGTTATCAATTTTTCCTATCACTCCATGCATTTAGTTTTAAATCCACGCATGATTAAAAAAATTCTAAAATCTGGAAATGACAATATTTTCTGAAAACACAAATTTAGAGATTTCACAACTGTTGAAATTGCAGAAATAAAACACAGAAAAATTATGACAGTGACACATAGAAAATAACATAGTGATTTTTGGTTAATGTGACCTTGGAAAAACCCCCTACAACTCTTGGGGAAAACCAGTTTAAGAGCTCTTCTTTATTTCTAAAAATGTTTTTACAGAGAAATTGAAATACACAGTAAAAATTCCAGCAGCCACAAATTACAAGTTATCTCGATTTCTGTGCTTGAACTCCACCTTGAAAATCGTGCCAATCAGCAAACAGGAAAAACATAAATTTTTACAGCAATAAAACAGCATTAAATGTTGTACAATTTCCTCGAAAAATGTGCCTAGAACTTGTTGTACGGACCGTACGGATCTCAGCAGTATGACTACCTAGAAATTCATGCTCAAATCTGCCTCAAAATTCATGCCCTTGCTGTTGTCCCTCTTCTTCGATTTTTGTGCCTTTCTCATGCTGTACGGTTTTGCCTTCAGATGCGTGCCAATAAATGTTGCTGTCTAGATTTGCTGAAATGTATTCTTGCTGCTCTCCTTCACTTCTTCATTGTTCATAAATTTTCTCCTTGCTCTCTCTTCTCTTTCTCTCAAATGCTCATGAAAGAATGAATGATCTTTTCCTCTTGTCTTCTCCTTTTATTTTCTAAATGACCTTTTGGATTACTCTAAGATCTAATGGTTGAGATTCATTTAGATCTAGGGATGAGAATAAATGTGCATTTAATTCTCACTTTCTATTTTTTAACTCACCCACTTAAATAAAAACCCACTTAGCCTTTTATTTCCATAGTCACTTTTTCACTTTCTAATTCTTCATTGACTTTAATAAAGTCACCTTTAAATTAGAATCTAACTTTACCACTTATAGAGTCACTTTTAAATTAGAATGTAACTTTACCACTTATAAAGTCACTTCAGGAGAAAAGTAAAAAATAAATTTGGACATTTTTCCCTAGGCCAAAGATCAAAGCCTTAGGGAACCACTTGTCCTTTGGTACCCAAATTTTAACAAAAATTATTAGCATAAATCCATCTTAATCCCAAGTTTATTAAACATTGAGAGGGACCCTTAGAAGATCAGGGTTAAGCTAGATCTACATTTGTGTATATTTTTATTATTATGGTGGTCTATTTTTTAATAATTAATTAATTTATTATCTTTTTAAACCACATTTTTTTCTATTTAGTTTATTAGCATCATAGATGTGCCACATCTCCCCTAGGTGTAGAAGCACTTCGCTATAGTTTCTAAAAACTCATGGATGAAGGCCATATATATTTGAAGTAAATATGTTTTGTAGATTTCAGCATAAACAATATTCATTGAAAATATAGAGTAACCATTTATATAGTTATGCCTTATGAGATTTTGTTTTATATGCATTCTGTGCTATCAAGGGTGTATATGTACTTTAGTGACTACACTCATTCATTGTTGTTGAGATGCCTCATTGTTTTCTATGAATTTTGTGCCAATTGGTGTTCATATGTACTTTAGTGACTACATTCCTTCATTTTTATAGTGTCATTTATGTTGATTTTCTAGTGCTAAGAGGACAAGCACAATTTTATGCTAATGATAATCATTTCTAATGATATTTTTGTACCTTCCAGATTATCATTAAGCAATTATACTTCAGAAAAATCAATTATAAATGCAATACAACAATAGAGTAGTAGAGATCACAATAGCACAATAGACACCACAAATTTTTCACTTGGGAAACCCAACCTTGGGAGAAACCCAGCAATCATTTCTAGGAGAAATTATAGTTCAATTCAACAAATGGTACAATCTGATTTTTTAGTCAAACATGGTCAATCTGACCACACAAACTAACTAGGTCAAATCTGGTTCAAATTGCTCAGAACATCAGTCAAACTGTTGCCCAAGATTCTCGGTCAACTTTGCCCAAACTTTGGTCAAACACTGCCCAGAAATCTCAGTCAACTGTGGTCAAATCTGCCTTGGAATGTTTAGTCATGCCTCAGACAGCCTGTGGTTAACTCAGAAAATTTGGTCAACAATATGCCTTAGAAGTTTGGTCAACTTTGTGGTCAACTCATTCAGAAAAGAAGTTTGGTCAACCCTCATAGATTCGCTCAAACAGAGCAATCACAGATTCAGTAAAAAAGATAAGAATAGGACTTGGTCAATGCTGGTCAACTTCAGATCTCCTCCCTCCTTCGCACGTGTGAACAATAGACTCCTTGACTTGATGATCCGAATTGATTGATGCCAAATAGAGGAGGTCGAATGGTTTATTTATAGTGGTCAAACCATGTGGGTTTTGGCCAAGGGTCAAGCCCATTCAACTGGTGTGGCCAACCTGTCCTATTGGAGCCAACATGAACTCAAGAAAAAAAATATTTCTCTCTTTTTGAATACCGACCTCAACCACAGAATTTCAACACTCCTTCTTAGCTAGGGAGGTATTCATTTTGACTTCTTCAGATGTCTATTTTGTTGAAAAAAATAACTACTCTAGAAAAGATTGAAATAGCTAGCTATGTTGATTTGTCCATCCACTACATGTGTAAAGCACCCTACATCAACATCATGCAAAGGGATTTGGTTGCCTACTAGTCAACTCTCCTTTGCAAATGGATCTAGTCACCCACTAGCCAAAGGCCTTCTGAGGTCCCATTGGCCTTTTGGCCTTCTGGGGTGAAGACTAGTCCTCGTTCACCAATTATCCAAGTTTCCTCCTAGAACCTAGTTAGCACCAATGACCTTTCATGAAACCATAGGCTATTACCATTCTTGCATGCCAAATGAATGGTAATACACCTACTTGATGCTAAAAGCACTCACTCTACCCACTAGTCGAGTACCTCTTGGCAATCTGGGGGAGTACTCCGGGCCTTGATGCTCTCTGGGCCATTCTCCGTAGTCACATTACATGGCTCTCAGATAGTAACTTTGACTTGTCGACCACTCTAAGATTGACCCTGAAGTATGCCAACTTTTCCTTGGGCAAAGGCTTGGTGAGAATGTCAGCAACCTGCTCATATGTAGAAATATATTGGAGCTTCACTGCTTCGTTCTGCACCATGTCTTGAATGTAATGATACATGATCTCAATGTGCTTTGACTAGTCATGAAAAACTGGATTTTCCAAAAGCTTTACACAACTTTGGTTGTCACAATATCACGGTCGGATCCTACACTTGATCAAACAATCCTACAAGTAGCTACTGAAGCCATACTGCTTCACAACTTGTCGAACTAGTTGCAATATATTTGGTCTTTGTAGTGCTGAGTGCAACAAATATCCGCTTCTTGCTCATCCAAGAGATCATAGTAGAACCCAAAATGAAACAACATCCTGATGTGCTCTTCCTATCTTCGACACTCCCTGCTCAACCGAAATTTGAGAGTCCCTATAGTTGTACTCCACCTTTTGAGACATATCTCAAACCATAACTGATTGTACCACATAGATATCTCAACACATGCTTTGCCGCAATCTAATGTACATTCCTTGGTTCCACCAAGGACTGACTTAGAGTTTTCGGTGCAAAGAAAATATCAAGTTTGGTATTAACCAAATACATCAATTAACCAATCAATCGTTGATACATAGAGGGATCTACCAAATCTAAATCAATGTCTCTCATCTTCTTTAGATTTGTCACCATGGGAGTAGACATGGACTTGCATTCCATTATCTCAGTTATCTGAAGGATCATAATGATATACTTCTCTTGACCAAGGAAGATCTCTCTTGGCTTCTTCCATACTTCTAATCCCAATTAGTAATGCACCAAGCCTAGATCCTTCATCTCAGATATCTCAGCACATGCTTTTCCGCAATCTAATGTACATTCCTTGGTTCCACCAAGAACTGACTTAGAGTTTTCAGTGCAAAGAAAATATCAAGTTTGGTATTAACCAGATACATCAATGAACCAATCAATCGTTGATACATAGAGGGATCTACCAAATCTAAATCAATGTCTCTCAACTTCTTTAGATTTGTCACCATGGGAGTAGACATGGACTTGCATTCCATCATCTCAGATATTTGAAGGATCATAATGATATACTTCTCTTGACCAAGGAAGATCTCTCTTGGCTTCTTCCATACTTCTAATCCAAAGTAGTAATGCACCAAGCCTAGATCCTTCATCTCAAACTCCAAATTCAACTTCCTCTTGCACTGATTAATGAGATTATGTGGTCCTGTCAGAAACAAGTTGTCAACATATAATGACAAGATCATAGGCTCACCTCTAGCAACTTTCTAGTAAAGGTTGGGATCAACATTACTCTTAGTGAAACCAAGACTCATCAGGTATCCATCAATCTGAGAACACCACGCTCAAGGTGCTTGCTTGAGTTTGCTCAAAGCTTTTTTCAGATTGTAAACATGAGTCTCCCTCTCATGTACCTCAAAACCTTGAGGTTGTTACATGTACACTTCTTTTTGAATTAGTTCATTGAGGAACGCTGTCTTCACATCCATCTGATACAATTTCCAACCCATAATAGAAGTAATGGAAATAATAGTTTTAATAGAAGTGTACCTGGAAATTGGAGCAAATGTCTCCTCATAGTCCTCTCCCTCTTTCTAGGAGAACCCTCTTGCCACGAATCTTGCTTTGTACTTCTCTATGATGCCATCCGCCGCATGCTTAATCTTGTAGATCCATTTGGAAGTCACCACTAACTTCTCTTCAAGTCTCGACACAATATCCTACACATTATTTGTCATGATGGACTGATATACTTCCATCATGGCATCTTTCCAAACTTGTTGACCTATTGCTTCCTCATAGTTGGATGTCTTGGAATCGATGGTAGGACTTTTCAATTATGCATATCTTGAGTAGATCTTGGGATGTTTACTTTCTCTGAAAGTGCCATGGGGAGTTGCATGTCCCTTTGATTCCTATAGTGTACTTCGAAGCCATGCTAGTCTCGTCTTGGATTTTGGAACATCAACCCTAGGTGGGTCCACTGGATCATTTATCCCTTTTGGCTCTTCCTGATGATCTGAAAGATGTTCCACAGGTTTAGATGGTCCTGAACCTACATCCTTGGGAGCTTCATGTTCTTTATCATCATCAACATCCTTATACTTCATAAAGGCTACATCCTCATCAAAGGTAATGTTTCTGCTGGCCTGGAATATAAATTATGTAAGCCTTTGATGATTCATTATATCCAACAAATGTTCCCTTCTTTCCAGAAGGTGCCAACTTTGTCCTCTTTTCCTTGGGTACATGAATATAAACAAGACAACCAAAGATCCTCAAATTCCCAACCTCTGGTTTCTCACCCATGAAGAATTCTTTAGGAGTCTTGAATTCCAAAATCTGGTGAGGACTTTTGTTTTGAACATAAATTGTTGTTTGGATGCTTCTCCACATAAGAACATGGGAAAATCTTGATCAATAGTTGACAATAGTCCTATTCTTCCTTTCGGCAATCCCATTTTGTTTAGAGTTGTAAGGGACTATCAACTCCTTCTTAATCCTAGCTTCTTTGCAAAAAGAACGAGTTCTCCACAATAGTCCTATTTTTCCTTTCAACAATCCCATTCTGAATTTCATCATCTTCCTTTGAATTGAGGAAGTATAACATCAACTACTCATGTGAGTTGAAGTGCTTTTGTGACTAGAAATACTTGAGGATGACCTCCTTAGATGCTTATTCTATTTAGATGGAAGTGATGAGCCTTTAACATAGATCTCATCACAAAAGATTAAGTATATGAGTCTGCCATGTAGATCGTCTATGTATGTCTGCCATGTCACCACAAAGCATGTATGTATGTCTTCCATGTTTGACAACCCAATTTAAGGTTTGAATCATGCCTTTAATAGATCGGAGAGCTGCTACAAAGATAGCCTTCTCTAGCTACAGATCTGTTCGATGCCGAGTTTCCAAAGTTCTTGCCAACACAATGTCTTGAGGTAATGACAAAAAGCCTTGTTGACTGATGATACTATTGCTGCAGAAGATGCTAGGATTTTCACAAATTCACCGAAGTATCACAACAACGATCCTGTCATCTGGATGAAAATGTTACAAATATGGCAAAAGAGTGCCATTGAGGTCAGAGATTCATGTTTCCCAAAACTATGGCAAGACTTTTGCAGACCTTACTCAACAACGACAGTTATAATGTGAAGCGACTTTGAAACTCCAATAGAACCTAGTGTGACAATGAATCACCTTTTTCATTATTGCAATAGGTCGACTTCACTTAGGGTTGCAGACAAGTATACATATATAAGAGTGTTGGGAAAAAATTAATTCCAACCACCGTCAGCATTAACTATGTTAGGTGTCAAGTCTTCTCGAGAGTTTAGGAGGTTGCCTCGAAACTTCTAGAGACTTCAAGTAGTGTCCTGAAGAAGCCACCGACAACCAGAATCCAGAAGCTTCTCCAATGTGTATAAAACTCCTTGCTTGGTAATAGAATGTTCAAGTTGTGTTTTGTGTTCTATGCTGATATGGTATCAGAGCTCAGGTGAGCTGTGAGAAGAATGAGCTCAAGTGAGTTGTGAGGAGACAGAGATCAGGTGAAGGGCGCATTGTTGTGACTTAAAGAGATGTGTTTGGCCTATTCGTGTTGGAGGTTGAAGGCCTTGTGGAGCTGCTTGGAGCAGAGTAGAGCCGCGTAGGAGACAATCCTGAAATTGTCTCGTTTGGAGGCCGAGGGTGTAAAGGAGTTGATAGCTCATGCAAGAGTGTGGGCTTGGTGCAGTAAGCTGGGGCCACTGTACAGGTTTTTTGGAGGATGCCGAGGGTTGCAGCGTTGTGGAGCTGTGATGCTCTATGTAAAGTGGAGGTCAATTAGTAAAGAGCAGCGTGAAGCTTGCCTGAGATTTGAAACTTGGATTGTTTGTTTGATGCCTTATTTTTGAAGTGCATAACCTTATGTTTAGTGTGCCATTGAGGTGTTCGAGCCATTGTGAGGAGGACTGTGCTGTACGATCGAGACCGCAGTGGAAGGTAAACTCTTGCGCTGTTTGGTTTTTGCTTTTTCCAACACTGTTGCAGGGATCTATGCTGGCGTGGTTGTAGGAAGCCGAGCTTTGAGAATGTGGATGTTAAGAGAGTGTGAGCGCTGTGTGGAGATGATACTTTGCAGAAAACGTTGGAGCTGTTGTTGCTGTTGCTTGTTGGGCGTGTTGTGAGACACCACCTATCTTAGATATTTGCTTGAGATATGTGAGCCCTACACAGGTGGAGCCTCTGTGAACACTATAGAAGCGGAAAGCATAGGCCGTGAGGAGAAGCAGCAAGCTTGAAGGTGAGTGTTCTATTGAAAACGTTGTTCATTAAGTGTTGTGTGAAAGTCGGAAGTCAAGTGGTGTGAACGTTAAAAAAGCCAAGCTCATTATGTGTTTGGTTCTAAAGTCAAAAAGTATTTTTGTGTTGTGTTATATGTGTTATTGTAACATGAAACCAAAAAGGAAGGAGGGTCGATTTAAATAAAGGAAAGAATTTATTGCATTTACACATGGTCATTAAAGTTGTAAAAGTACCTTGCCTCAAAATATTTTTTTGAGTGGAATATTTTTAAGTGGGTTTATTAAAAAGGGTTTTTTGATATAGGGGAAATATTTATGTTAAAAATAATAATAATAGATTTGTTAAAATGTGAATGCGTCATGGTTTGAAGTGAGAATATGAAGGTATGATTGGGCTACTATCCATATGTTATGAACCTGGGGTTGTTATTATGGTTGTTGAATATGCTAACAAATGTATATAGGGTTTAGCTTTGCATAGTGTGAGTTTCGGAGCCGTTGGTGATGTTTGGTGCCAACTATTTTTTGGAAATTGTGTTTGGTATGAATTGAAGTGGGTTGAGGAGCCGGAGTTCATTGTTCGTTGTAGATTTGGTTATGTGATAGAGTGATGGGTCAACGAAAGAGACTCAAATAATTAGGGAGAAAATTAAAATAATCGAGGAGAAGGAGTGAAATGGCAGACGTTGCAGAAGGCTTTGAAATGTTTCCTGTTTTTGAAATCATGCCTAATGAAGATATGAATCAGCATGAAGAATTTGAAGACATTGATGCAATATTGAAGTGATTAATGCCAGTTCTGCCTTCTTTCTTAGGTACAAATTTGAAGCTTTGGGCAATTAAAATGGAAGGATTTCTTGGTTCAGTGGATTTATGGAAATTTGTCCAAGAAACTTCTATGAATTCTGATGATATGTGTAGAAGTGCAGTAGTATTACTTCTCATTATATCAGCTCTAGATGAAAACATTTTGTCTAGTATTTTGCATGAATTTGGTGAAATACATAATGCAAAAATATTTTGGGATGTTCTTGAAATGAAGTACAATATGGAGGGGAGTGAGAAAGTTGAAGATGATGAAAGTGGTGTTGTTAAAAATGGTGATTGTGTTGAAAGCATCATAATTGGGATCAAGACTAAAAGTATGTCTGTAGTTGATAATAGAGTAGCATGTGATAGTGAGGAAACTCCCTATGAGGCGGAGATGTATGAAGTGAAATTTGATGATAATTATGTGTCTCATGAAGAGTGGTTCAATTTCATGCAAGAAAAACATCTTATTGATGAGTTGTTGTTTGGTGAGAAGAGCTTCCTACCTCCATACACAAATCAAATGCAGGACAACATGTTTGCAGCAACAGAATTGACTAAAGAGGTTGAAGACATGAATCAACCAGCTATGTCAGCAAAGAATCAATATGGTTCTTCTTATGAATCTAATGTTGTTTTGAACTGTGCAGATATTGACAGCCAAGAAGAAGTAATAAAAGAAGAAATTGGAGGCATTAAGGACAAGCATAAGTCCCAAGAACCTGCGGAAATATTGAATACAAAGAATGTTAATCTACAATCAAGAAAGGAGAAGGTCCATCACTATTTTATGGCAAGAAAAGTGGCAAGAAAATTGAAGATGAAGTTGCATCAACAAATGAACAAGCATGGACCCTTTAGTAAGAAGGAAAAAATGAAACATGTGTTATCAAGTGGTGTGTTGTAGAAAATTCAGATTATGTTGTAAGCCTAGCTGAGACTTAGACTAGCAAGCATTTCAATTAAGAGTATGTTTGTGTCTTATGTCTTGTACTATAGTGTATTTTGTGTGTTTATCTTATAGTTGGAATTAAGGGGGAGTGTTGAAAAAACATTAATTCCAACCATTGTCAGCATTAACTATGTTAGGTGTCAAGTCTTCTCGAGAGTTTAGGAGGTTGCCTCGAGACTTCTAGAGACTTCAAGTAGCGTCCTGAAGAAGCCACCGACAACAAGAATCCAGAAGCTTCTCCGATATGTATAAAACTCCTTGCTTGGTAATGGAATGTTCAAGTTGTGTTTTGTGTTCTATGCCGATAAAGAGTAGGATTGCTTAATGTTCACGCGAGGATCTATGGATCAAAAGTGCTACTTGAAAGTAAATATTTTGACTGTTGGTACGCATCTCAGAATTTAACAATTTCTCCATAATGATGACTGCAAAGAATAACATGATACACAGGACCAAATTTTTTAGAATTAAAATGTAGAGATAACCTCTTAAATAAGACCAAACAATTCCACATACATGGTGCACCACAGTCCTTGATCTTTCAGCGCTTCGCTTGTCTTATTGCGCTTCAAAAACGGTGTCCTAAACCATGTTCCTTCTTTGCTGGACTTGAAAAAAAACTTTGAGAACAAGGAAATCCATAGAACTGCAATCCTTAGAGCTTCTAAAAAGAGATTCCCTAATGAGGGTCGGATTAGCTGTTCCTTAAACTTTCAAATCTCGCTCTTTTGCCTGCAACAAACAGAAATTCCAGCAAATCCATATAACCCATAAATTAGAAACCTTCATAATTCAATGTTGTCTGATCTTTGAGGACGAAGGAAGACATGGAGACTTGTCAACGTTTCTAAGAGATCGCTTTCTCTCTTGCTTGGGCTTGTCCTCACCTTAGCTCTGATACCTTGTTAATTTTAGGTTAACATGTTCTTTGCTTAGGATAGTTGCTTCAATATTCCATATTAGCCCATTTATTAATCCATTAGCAATCATATGAATCATAGTTATATTGACAGTAACCGAAGAAATAACATATGCAATAAATGACGAAGACAAGCGAAGACAAGAGGACACAAGATGTGGCACCAGCCAGGGACAAACCCCAAAGTGGGGAAACCCTTGATCAATTCTTCTTATATTCTTCAATAGTTCAGCAGAGAGAGATAGAGTACAATGATTTAAAAGTAAATACTGACTTGCCAAATAGAAGATCTGACATCAAGGTTCTTAACCATGAAGATGACTCGATGAGATTGCAATTCTGGCACCAAGGGCTGAAGATTTCTTTACAACAATTCTGCATACTAGTTAGGGCATAAACACAGAAATATGTCAGCCCCAAAACTGCTCCAACAGTCACCTAGAGGACTGCGGCTTGCCTTCCACAAGACCCTCCTTCCTTTGTTGCATCACAGGTTAGGGCATACTTATCAACCCCCTAATCTTCAACTGATTTCAACATATCAAGCCTCTACGGCTACGGTTCTCCAAGGTGAGACACTTCCACCACCACGGTGGTCCTTGCTGGTTGAATAACCCTCAACGCAACACCTAGAACAGCCTCATGTTGCTCGCTATGACCTGTGGCCTAGCTCAACAACTTGCTGCCCTCAACAACTGTAATTATCCTTCCATTATTCTCGGCTTAGACAACTCTTCTTGTTGGCCCTTAATCTGAATTTGAGACATCCCTCCTTATACCTTGAAATAGTCCTTTCTCCTCCATGCTGTCACCTATTCTTACTGCATTGTTCCTTTGGATGACTGCGGCCCAAGTAGAGGACCTAGACTAGGTCTTTATAACCTCAAAACATACCTTCCAAATTGCTGTAACAAAAACCCTTATGTGCGGCCCAGAACAGAATATTAATCTTCTTCCTAGGACAAGAAAACACCTCTATTTACATGCGTTATTCCTTGAGATGTCTGCCGCTAGGGCAAGAGGTCTTTTCTAGGCCTTTCAGCCCTTGAAATACTCCTCCACATGCTACTGTCGCTGCACCTCCCTGCAGCCTTGTAAACAGAGACAAACCCTCTACGAAATGGCACAGAAAACACTCCTACATACCTTTGTTTTGTTGTGGTTTGATCTGGCTAAGGAAACATACCCATGTTGTCCACAAACTTACCTTATGTCGCCCTTCCGGTTGCTTCAGGGTTGTGGCCTTTTCCATAGAGAAATCCGCACCAAGACGCAGATAAATCCCTCTCCAAACTCGACTGTCTGTCTTCTTATCCTTGCTTCAGATCCGCACTTCAAACGCAGAGGTATCTTGATGTTTTATGCACTTGATGATATTTCAAATGGGGGAGAAAGCACCTCTATATATACCAATCGGTGTGGGTCAAGAGACGTGACTATTGGATTAGGTGAGCCGACATATAAAAGAGGTTGACCTATATAATTTGTCCATAATCTAAATAAATTCATAACTTTATTTGTACATGTCGGAATCGGATGATCTTTAGATCAATCCTACACCTCTCGGAGAGATGAATCCAATAAAAATATTAGTTGTCATAAATAAGATGATCCATGTGGAGTTTGGCCCTAGTTGCCAATTTTAACACTCCCTCTCAACTAGGGAGAACTCCATCTACTAATCCATTTGCCAGTCGGTACTATCTCTGCCATCAATGCACTGCTCTGCACTTCTCTTCTCTGCTCTGCTCTGCTCTGGTGAACTATGAAGAAAAAGAAGTGATCAAGAATGTATCATACCATGCTCTGTTGACCCGAAGTCAGCCCCAGATAAAAGAAAGTGTCTCATACCACTCTTTCTGACCCAAAGTCAGTTCCAATCGAAGGAGACTGTCCCATACCACTCTTACTGACCCGAAGTCGGTTCCAATTGATCCCAGATCAATATCGGTCATCCTAGCATAGGGAGTATGGTAGTACACGATGCGTCCATCGGTAGTACTATGGTCCGTATTCTCATTTCCCTACTCATTGGACTGATGACAGGTACTTCCCATGAGTCCTAGACTACATGGGTAGGATGTCTCAGCAAGAGAAGGATGAACCACTCATCCTGCCTACATGTCGCCATAGGGTATCACAGGGGAAGGTTGAACCACTCACCCTATACACAATAAACAACTAGAGGAAGGTTGAACCACTCACCCTATGGTTGCTCATAGCTCCAAGAAGTACCCCAAGCCCCCCGGAGCTCCTAGAGCTCAATGTCCATATCATACAGGATCCTCAGAAGAGGGTCTCTCCATGAATCCAAGTCATTCTCGGAAGGCTAAGAACTTGACCTTCCCTAAGGGCTTTGTCGGAATATCGACGACCTGCTCATCAATCCCATTGTGATGAACCCTTATTGCTCCTCGTTGTACCATATCCCAGATAAAGTGGTACCTGATATCTATGTGCTTGGAGCAATCATGAAATACGGGATTCTCTGATAATTGGATCCCACTCTAGTTGTCATAGAGGATCACGGTGGTATCCAACACATGTCTAAACAACTCACTGAAGCTCTTCCTCAACTAGATAGCTTCACAGGAGGCCATACTAGCAGTTATGTATTTGGCCTCAGCAGTGCTCAAGCTAACCAATTTCTGCTCCCTGTTCATCTAGAGATTGAAGCAGAACCCAAAGGAAAAAAACATCCAAAAGTGCTCTTGCGATCCACCATACTGCCAGCCCAATTAGCATCATCCAAAGTTGCACGAAATGGGGAAACGGGTACGAGTTTCCGAAACGGGAAGCGATACAAAACGTGACCTCCCCAAATTTTGGAAAAGGGGAAACGCGAATATATATATATAT
>APFE030271283.1:0-25972 GCA_000404065.3 Pinus taeda | reverse complement strand
TATCTTTCAACTCATCTAGAGCCCCTTGGCAGTCATTAGCCCATTTAAATTCGACATCTTTTCCTAAGAGACTAAACAATGGCGAGGCTAGCTTACTGAAATCTTTGATGAATCTTCTATAATATCCTGCCAAGCCTAGAAAACTCCAAACATCTCTCACCTTTTGAGGAGGTGGGACCTTCTAGATGATAGAAATTTTGTTAGGATCCACCTGTAATCCTTGCTGAGAAATGGTATGACCTAGAACGGTCCCTTCAGTCGTCAGGAACTCACATTTTTCAGGACTGAAGGACAGGTTCATCTCAATGCACTTGCTTAAAACTTTTCCCAGGTTGGACAAGGATTCTTGGAAGTTAGACCCATAAGGAGTAAATTCATCCATATAGATTTCCACCGAATCATGAACTAGCTCGCAAATATGCTCAATACTGCTCTCTGGAAAGTGGCAAGAGCATTGCATAGCCCAAAGGGAAGGACTCGATAGGCAAAGGTACCCCATGGACAAGTGAAGGTGGTCTTATCTTGGTCTTCCGGACTGATTTGGATCTTATTATACCCGCTAAACCCATCTAGGAAAGAAAAGAACATCTTCCCTACTAGTCCATCCAACACTTGATCTATGAAAGGCAAAGGGAAATGGTCTTTCTTGGTGGCCTTGTTAAGTTCCCGATAATCTACATAGATTATCCACTTCCCGTTCTTCTTGGGCACAAGCACTAGAGGTGAAACCCACTCACTATCGAAGATGGGGTAGATGAATCCTACATCCAATAACTTTTGCAATTCCTCTTTGACAATGTCTTTAAGGGTTGGATTCATTCTCCTCTAAGGCTGTTTGACTAGTTTACAATCCTCTTTAATGTAAATATGATGGGTACAGACCGAAGGATGGACTCCTTTCATTTCCTTATAACTCTAGGCAAAAGCCTCCAAATGGCGGTTCAAGAAACTACACAGCTCCTTCTCCTCGGAGGGAGATAAGGAGGAGCTGATCTTTAAGGTTCTTTCAGGGCCAAATTCCACACTCTTAACTCTAGGAAAGGTCGGATCAGTCACACAGAGGTCCACTAGAGCACTGGCTTGGGTATCTTCCACCAACTCTTCTAATGACAATGCACTAGGAGGTGGATTTTGAATCAAACTCTTAATCAAGTCATCCTTGATTTGAGGGCCTCCCCTAGTGGCTTCTATGGTGCACAAAGGTGTAGAGTAGACCTCGTCTTCATCTCCCTCTTCCAACCAGATTGGTAAGTCATGTTCTAGAATTGGTTGGGCAGGAGGATAAAGGACTAGCTGCTTAGACATAGGCCCATTCTTGATGGTCATGCTCCTAGCTCGACAACTGATATAAGCATCTGCAGTAGCTAAGCAGGGCCTTCACAAGATGAGGGGGTATCCAGTAAGTTTAGCCTTTCACTAAAGGACCAAGAAGTCAGCAGGGTACTCCCAAGAGTCAACAGAGACTAGGACATCTTCCACAATCCCTTCAGGAGTCACGGTGGAGCGGTCTGCTAACTGCAGTACTGTCGAGGTCTTCTTTAGGGAACTTTGAAGGTTGAGTTTAAGCATAGTGTCCCTGGTCATCACATTAATGGCAGCCCCTAGATCAATCAAGGTATGGGGGATTATGGTGCCATTGATATGGACATAAACTACAGGACTCCCAGGGTCAAAATATTTTGGACAAATTACTTGCCCCAACATCAGATCGGATAGTTGTCCTATGACATTGATAGTCGGGGCATCTCTCTTGCGCTTGCATGGGTTCCTGAAACACTTCTACTTGATCAATTTTTTGTATATTGGTACATCTTTTATGGCTTGGAGAAGTGGTATTTTCACACACAACTGCTTGAGTTCTCCCAGAATTTCAGTCTCCTCTAGGTTTGGTTGCGTGGTTACCGTTAGTCGCTCAGGAAAGGGTGGAATGGCTTTTGCTTCACTTCCCTGTTTCTCTTCATCCTCCTCTAGGGGAGGAGGTTGGTGTTCTGGAAGGACCTTCCCAGATCACAGGTTGATCTCCTGGATCTCCACAACATAGGTAGGGCATGTTGTTTCCCCAGTATATACCTGTTGGGCCTGTCTATTGTTGGGGTTTGGGTTCGGTTGTACAGGCATCTGGGGTTGTTGTAGAGGAGCAGGAGGTAATGGCTGTGGTTGAGCCGGTGGTGGAGGCATAATGATGGGAGGATAGCTGTATTGGGGCCTCCACCCCGGTTGAGGTGCATTCCACTGAGGTTGTGGCTGGACATGAGAGTGAAATGAATGAGCAGCAGGTTGAGTATAGTATTGAGATGGATAAGACCACGGAGGAGGTGCGGACTAGGAATGATGAGCACGGGGACCCCAAGAAGGTATATGAGCAGATTGGTTGGGGTTATAATAAGCTTGGGATGTCCCTTGCATCCCCTGTTGGTAAGGTCTAGGCCCATGTGGCCTCCTTTGGTTGAGGAAGTAGAGAGTTTCAGTAGTTGCCTCAGTCCTTAGGTACATGGCTTTAAATCCAGGCAAAGTTGGGCATTGGTTGGTGGGGTGGTCTTCCTCACAAATGAAACACACCTCTACTGAGTGCAATGGACACTTGTTCTTAGGGTGCTTCCTCATACATCTGGGACAAAATATGGCCAAAGCCCTCTCAACGTCCTCTTTCTTTTGTTGAATTTGGAAGGTATCAAGTTGCATGGAAATGGTCTGTCTCATCTCACTTTTGAGGCCTTCCATCTGATTAGTAAACTCATGCTTGGAGAAGGTGGTAGTAGCTGAAAGTGGATTCCACCTTCCTCTTTTCCTGGCTGCCTTGGAATGGTTTCTAAACACAGTATTTATGTCCTCATAGGGTAGTTGGTAGATGTCTCCTCCAGCTAGCAAGTGAAGGGTATCTAGCAGGTCTTCAGGGACTCCTCGGAGCATAACCAACTTCAGAGATTCAGTGTCAAGTGTGCACCTGACCCATTTATGAGTAAGTTGGAACCTTTCCTCATAGTCTTCTAAAGACTCATCATTTCCCATGGTCATCTGAAAGATTTTTCCCTTTGTTTCCATTGACCTACAATAGTCTCGGTATTTGTTGTTAAAGACTTGTTGCATCTGAGCCCAAGTAGTGATATTGTTTCCAGGTAACCCCATGAACCAGCAGAGTGCTGCATCCTTGAGGGTAGAAGGAAAGAGCTTCAACTTTTGCTCGTCCTCAGCATAGTCATAAGTTTGACAAAGAACATCAAACTCAAATAAGAAGGTATCAGGGTCTTCAGTGGTCAATCCATGGAAGTGAGATAAGGTTGAGGTACTTATATTTTTCATTTTCATATCCCCATTGGTCTCTCGGATGGGAAAAACACCTTCTATTCTCTCGTTATCTCCCATATCATTTCTATGTTCAGCCATGGTCTCAAGAGGGATGTTCTCTTGCTCTTCTTCTGTTATAGGATCTTTGTATATCTCGGGAGGTTCACCTATAGGTTCTTCTGGATCACGGCCACCAAAGAAGAGGGAAGGGTGACTCTGTGATGTGGTGGGGGTGTTGGGTGAGAATTTTCCGGTATTGTCTCTGTTTCTACGAGACATGAAATGAAGGATTTTTGGCTGCTTTTGTTTTTTTCTGTTTGTACCTGCAAAACTTGAAAATAGATTGAATTGCAACTATCTAAACTTGATCTTGCTAAAATGAAAATGCAGAATTGAAATGAAAGTAGGAAAGAAATAATATATTTTGCTGATTTGAAATTGCAGGAATGAAATGCTAGGCTACGCTTGCAAAATTGAAATTGTGGAATTGAAATGCTACTCTATGCTTGCAGAATTTAAATGCTAGTCTAGGAAAGCAGGAAATGTCTAGTCTACTTTTACGGAAATGAAATTGCAGAATGGAAATGAAATAAACTACTTGGAAGAATGTTGTAGAAGAAAATAGAAGAAAAGTAGCAATCACAAATACTCTCACGCTTCCTCGGCAATGGCACCAAAAGGAATGGTGAGCTCCAGTATTGCAGCAACAATGCTGCAACTCCTAGTACTCCCTTCTTTACTTTTATCAACCTGGTAGTTCGTAACAAACTTGGAAGCGATGGTGATGTATGCAAAAGTACTAGCTCTTGCCGCAACTGTCACTTGGTCAGCTGGAACAACTCCGCTAGGGGCTCAAGCCAACTTCTATTAGCTCTAAGAAGAGGCTGATTAACTGATGGATGGAAGCTAACTCGAAGGAAGCTAATTTATCTGCAGAAGGAAACTGAAAAGCTGAAAGCAAATGCAAACCCTAGTAAACCCTAATTTTACCAGCTAGCTCTACTGATGCAAGAAAGAAGATGCAAGTTACAGGGATAGATGCCATTGACTTCTAAGAAGATGAAATGCATGTACCTAAGCCATGTCTATAGCAGAATCTGAAAGAACCATCTTTTTGTATTTTTGAATAAGTTGTCAGAATTATCATGCATGTGCTTTCACTATTTTTGACTGCGCAGAGGTGGATTGACGAGGGGAAATGCTTAGAAGAGGTAGGGAAGGTTCAGAGAGGGCCTAAGGGGTCCCTAACACCCTTCTTGAGAGTTTCACAGAGTTTGGCCTTCAACAAACTACCTTTGTGAGCTTCTACAGGAAGTCTGCAGGGGTTCTACAGGATGTATGGAATTTCTACAGGATGTCTGTAATTTTCTACAGGATGTTCAAAAATGGGATTTTGGAGCATGGATGGAGGGAAAAAGGTCGAGCAATGAGTATGGAGGTGAAATAGGGGTGTAGTGGAGTTCAAGACTTGGAGGATGGAGTTGAGGAGTGGCACAGATGGTTAGATTTGTTCAAGGAGGGATGAAACGATGTTGCACAAGAAAATGAGAATCATGGCAAAGTAAGCGAATGAGGCAAATGTAAGGTAGGGGTTCTAAGTGAAGGATGAAGCAGGTAGGCTGGATGGAGTATGTGTAGGTAAGGAAGGATAACAGGTACTCTGCAAGTGGTTTTTTCAAACTGAACAAACAAACACTTATAAAACCTATGACCTAGTTACTTCACTCTATTCTGACCTAAGTAATAGCAAAAGGAAATGAACAGAAGTTTATTTGAAATGAAATGTGTGAAATAACTATGCAACTAAGAAATCATCAATTGAAGCATTTAAACACTACTAATATCAGCATCTACAAATGAGGATTCCAACACTAACAATTGCATGGCAAAGAAAAACAACGTTTTTGTTGGTAGCAATGTCACCTTTGTCCCAGCTCACGATCCCACTGAGGGAGAGGTGAGATTAGAGGTGCTTGATGGCATTTTTCTGGAGATATTCCCTATTACTAATCTATCAACTAAATCTGAGCATGGAAAATCCTATCTGAACATTAACCATGACCTATGTAATCAGCAAGGTGTTAATCTACTAAACAGAAATTATTTTCACAGACATAAAAACAAATAACAATACATGAAGGAGGCCTTGGATCTTAGGTTGGGCCCAACCCCAAGAGATATAGGCTCCTATAAATAACTCAGAGATGATGCCAAATAGAGCTACTTCTCATTATCCAAAAATAATCATCACAAGAAATTTATACAGCAATAGCTACAAGAAAACGAGCTGGGAAAATGACAGCACTCTAGTGCAAAATTACAACAGTTCCAAAAGTAAACCACGAACGCTAAGGCCTTCTTATTTATACACTACGAGGGTCCTAGCAGCCCTCCTAAATTCTAGGGACTCAGTTGTTCCAACTGCAGTAAACAGTCACTCTTCCCAAAGCTGCTTGGCTGCCTTTAAGATTCGTTTTGGTGGCCTGTTGAGCTCGCAGTTGAGGGTGGAGATTTCGAGGAAGGGTCATTTAATGCCAGAGACAACCCCCCTACGAATCCTCACCTCAAGCTTGGCTGTCACCTGTCCCATGATTGCTTGGTTTTTCTCCAAAACTTGTAAAAAAAACCTGAAATAACCACGTATTAGCCTCCCTAGTAGAGTGACCACCCTTATTCGTTCAAACAACATAAACATACTAAAAAAACATGCATAATTTATGAAAAATGGAGGATTGAACAAGTACAATTAAACAAAATGAGCCCAATAAGTTACCCAATTCGGGGCTCATCATCAACCACTAGCACGAAGCCCCAATTCCCTTGTTTGTAGACACTTCATCAACCTACCATGAAGAACCAATTTCATGGATTTATGAAAACACCCACTTTCAGGAGGCACCAACCTCCAAGCTATCTTTAGACACCCACTACATGGAAGATCCAACTCCCTTTTTTGTAGGCTACAACCCAAACTCAATAAGGAAATTATTTGTTCTCTGATATGACACCCACTTGGCTTGATTTCAACTATGTGTTCACTAACTTGGCCCTCTATCCTCAACCATTGTTGCTCTATGTTCTCCTTATCATCCTTCACTTCACTTAGCCCACACAACACTGAGTGAACTCCTCTATAGCAACATGCTCCATTCATCATTTGGCCCTCATACAGTCTCTAAGGCAGTAAAACTTGACCTTCTCACATAGTCACACTCATTGTCACTCAACAACTTGTTCTTATAGTGGTGCACCTAAAACACACTATTGCAATTCCCCAATATCTAACCCTACATTCTAGAGTTTTGTTCCTCTTCTACACGGGGAAATATGCAGTCCTTTTTGTCATTCGCACACTGCCCAAGAGGGTACTCCAACATGTATTATCATTCTGTTATTCCATTCTTTATTCTAATAACTCCAACTAACTATTAGTGATCTTAATATCATAACATGGCTCTCCATGATTATTAATTGATTGTAGTGCCAGAAATGTACTCAAACATGGTTCACTGATTTGTGGTCAAATATCCAACACCTAGTTTTGTATTCCAGTGAATTCTTGATGGTGTTAGGGAAACTCATGTGGATAATTTTGATAAAACCATGAAAATATATTATTTCTCCTTGTTATTATAGAGTCAATCAAAATGTCTACAACTCAATCTTTAATAGACTGTGAAAGGTTGCCGACCCATTAAATCCATCCTTTTGAAATGTGGTGCATTTCCAACTTTGGCATATTTAGCCAAATATAGTTGTTAGGCCAAATCATTTGTCGACCCGTTTAAGCTCATGTTAACTCCAATGGTGGAAAATTCCCATATATGGTGTTTTATGTTAGGCCAACTACTGAATGTTCAAGTCATGCTATATAATTGTAGAGAAACGCCAATTTTGGGAGAACCATCAAATATAGCACACAATCCCAAATTGATTGTTGACCCATTCATGATTTTAAACATATTCCCATGGTGTTGTTGTTGACCTATTAACTATCTGTAGGTTTTAACCCCGTACAGAAATTTCCTACATACGAATTCTATAACACATATACACAAAGATTTTCCGCTGGATCCCAAAACCGGGACTACCAGCTTGATTTTTCATTATGTTCATTTCATTGTTACAATACATATTTATACATGCCGAAGCATCCAATACCATGGATGGAAAAACCATCACATCTAATACCATGGACCGAAAACCATTGCATCCAATACCATGGACCGAAAACCATTGCGTCCAAAAAACATGTGCGAAAATCATGCACAAAATCATAGGTGTGTCCACCCAACCTAACATAGGGTCCAAAACCAAAATTTTCTGAGGCGCTAACCCAGACCCCATAAAGTGGGGTTACGGGTGACGTTCAAACCCCCTGTTAACTACGTGAAAAGAATATAAAACAACCCAAAATTCTCCCACTTGTCGTTTTCTTTCCACAGGGGGCCATAAGAGATTTTAGTCATTTTCCTAGCCCTAAAATGCCCATTGTCTCTCTACACCAAGAGAACTTCTCAGAGCTCATAGATTTTGTCAATGCATCTGTAGTATTCTTCAAAGTGTCCATGTTTACCAGCAACACCGTTTTGTCTTCTATCATATCCCTCACAAAGTGATATTGAACATCAATGTGATTTGTCTTTGAATGATATGTAGGATTCTTTGCCAAGAAAATTGCACTTTCGCTGTCACACTCTATCCTTATAGCTTTTTGTACTAACCCCATACTTGAACACAATCTCTGCAACCAAACTACTTCCTTACTTGCATGAGTGGCTGCCATGTATTCTACCTCTCTAGTTGATAGTGCCACTACAGATTGTTTCTTACTCATCTAACTGACTACACCTCCAAATAGGTTAAACACATACCCACTTGTAGATGTTCTCTGATCTAGATCACTAGCCCAGTCTGCATCAACAAAGCCATGAATATCCAACACTCTGTCCAATCCTGGTCTTCCTTGGTAGCGTAAACCATAATCACTAGTGCCACACAAATACATGAAAACCCGCTTCACTATTGTCCAATGCTCCTTTCCTAGTTTTGACATGAACCTGCTCAATACTCCCACTACATGTGCAATGTCTGGTCTAGTACAGACCATTGCATACATCAGCCTACCAACTGCACTTGCATATGGAACACGAGACATGTCCTCTTCCTCTTCTTGTGTCTTCGGACATTGTTCAGCAGACAACCTCACAACTACAGGAATACGAACCTTCACCAGTTTACCATCCTGCATATTAAACCTATGCAATATTTTCTCGACATACCTCTTCTGGTTTAACCAGAGCTTCCTCTTTGCCCAATCTCTTTTAATTTCCATGTCCAAAATATAGTTTGCAGCACCAAGATCTTTCATGTCAAATTTGGAGGACAATTGGATCTTCCAATCCTGGATAATTTCTACGTCATTTCCAACTAGCAACATATCATCCATATACAAGACCAGATAAATAACACGGTCACCAATTAATTTAAAATACACACAGTGATTTGATTTGATTTTGGTGAAGCCAAGTCCTCGTATAAATGTATCAATTTTTTTATACCACATCCTTGGTGACCGTTTTAACCTATATAGAGGCTTATTTAACTCGCATACCAGTTATTTCTTACCCTTCACTGCAAATCGTTTAGATTGCTTCATGAAAATTTCCTCTTCCAGATCCCCATGAAGAAATTATGTCTTCACATCCATCTGTTCTACCTAAAAATAAAAAGTAGTAGCAATAGATAAAAGTAATCTAATATAAGTTACCTTGTCAACAGGAGAAAAAATATCACCAAAATCAATTCTCAACACCTGGGAATAACCTTTTGCTACCAACCAAGCTTTGTATTTCTCCACTTCTCCTTCTACATTTGTCTTCCTTTCGAACACCCGTTTGCTGCCAATGGGTTTCCTTCTAGATGGCAACTCCACCAGATCCCAACCCTCATTTTTGTGCAAATATGCCATTTCATCAACCATGGCCTCTTTCCAGAGTTTTCCATCCTCTGAATCTACTGCTTCCTTCACAGTTCTGGGATCATCGTTAGTAATAGATAAAGAAAAATTTGAAGAAAGTAGATGGACTATAACTTTCAACTTGCCTTCTTTCTCGAACTGATCTTCTCACAGCCGGAGTTTGTGGCTCTTCATCTTTTGATTCCTCCTCTGCTGTAGAGTCTGATTCTTCCTCCTTTAGCTCAAACTTTATCTATTCAGGTTCCTTTCATTGGACTTCATGTTTAATAACATCTTTCACCTCTCTGAACACCACATCTCAGCTGTACACAACCTTCCGTGTGACTGGGTTCCAAAGCTTATAACCCTTTAAACCATCATTATACCCAATAAAGATGCATTTTTCAGATTTACTATCCAACTTGGTCCATTTCTCCTTTGGACCATGTACATATGCATCACATGCAAATACCCTCAGATGTGAAAGAGAGGGTTTCTTACCAGTCCATACCTCTTGTGGAGTCTTATCCTCCAACACTGATGAAGGTGACCTGTTGACCAGGTAACATGCAGTATCCACCGCCTCTGCCCAGAATTCCTGTCCTAACCCGGCACCACTGAGCATGCTTCTTGCCCTTTCCATCAACGTCTTGTTCATTCTTTCTGCGACTCCATTTTGCTGAGGTGTATATGGAGTAGTCTTCTGCTGTGCTATATCACACTTCTTACAGAATTCTTCAAATTCCTTGCTACAAAATTCTCCATCATTATCTGTCCTCAGCACCTTTATCTTCTTCTCTGTCTGATTTTCCACCAGAGCCTTAAATTTTTAAACCTGTCAAAGACTTCAGATTTCTTCTTAAGGAAATATATCCATGTATTCCTGAGAAGTCATCTATAAATGATACATAGTACACAGACTTACCCAGTGATGGAACTTTCACAGGTCCAAACACATCACTGTGCACAAGCTCTAATATATGTTTCGTCATCTTACCACCAGAGGGGAAACTCACCCTATTCTTCTTCCCATATACACAATTTTCACAGAAATCAAAATCCAGAGAGCTATTACTCATACCTTCTACCATAACTTTACCATGAAGTATTCAAAGGCCCTTCTCTCCAATATGTCTGAGCCTTTGATGCCACAACATGGTCTTCTCTCCAGAGACCACTAGATTTTCTGCTCCATTTTCAGGAACCATAGAACTATTGCACCCGTCAACAACAGTGCTACCTTGCAGCTTGTACAGAGTTCCAATCCAAACTCCCCGCATCAATAATAGTGCTCTCGAACCATCTCGCAGGTATCCTTCTCGAACACTGTCTTTACACCTGCATCATCCAACTTGCTTACAGAAATCAGATTTCTGGCCAACGCAGGAATATGCAGAACACCCGGAAGGGTTCTAACCCTTCCACCTGGCAACTTCAACTTTACTTTTCCATGACCAATGATTCTAGCCTTCCTGTCATCCCCCAAGAAGACATCACCACCATCATATTTCTCATACTCGCAGAACCACTCTTTATGGGGAGTGAAGTGAAAGGATGCACCTGAGTCAATCAACCATGCTTCATCATCTACATGTGTACTTGAAGAAGCCAAGTACACATCCCCACCTTCATCTGAGGTGGTTTTTGCCTCTGTAGAAGGAGCATAATCAGATCCATCTCCTTTATCAAGAGCTTTAGATTTATAGTCCCTTTGGAAGTGCCCTTCCTTTCCACATCTCCAGCACACCACCTTTACAGGTTTTCCTGCAGATTTAGATCTCCCACTCGATGACTTATTTTTGTTTCTGTTCTGGGACTGTCATCGTACAAACAAGGCATCACCATTCTGGCTCTCTATATTTTTCTGTCTCATATCCCCTGTCAGCAAGGATGAGACTATTTCATCAAAATGCAAGACAGTTGCATTGCTATTGATTGCAATAACCAGACTATCCCACGAATCTGGTAGTGAACACAACAAACTGATGCACTTATCTTCATCTGAAATTTTAATATCAACAGATGCTAACTAACTTACCATAGTATTAAATGCATTCAGATGCTCTGTCACTGAGTCTCCATCTTTCATCCTCAGGTTATACAGCTTTTCCCACAGGAACATTATTCACCAGAGACTTAGATTGGTACAAGTCCCACTAACTTATCCCACAAAGCCTTTGTCGTAGCTTCCCCTTATACATTCATCAATACTGAATCTAAGACACACAATCGTATTGTGCTCTTTGCCTTTTGATCCAACTTCTTCCATTCTTCATCGGTTACTCCCATTGGTTTAGTACCTAGATCTATCGTGATCCACTGATCTTTATCCACTAACAAAACCTCCATCTTGAGTTTCCACAACTCAAAACTCTGACCATTGAATTTCTCGACCTCTATTTTTCCACCACTCACCATCTTCTTTCACCATCAGAATCAATCTCGTAGATCTCCCACTGAACAGGGTCTACCATGAGCCCGAGCGAAACCCCTCAGCAACAAAGGCATCTCCTTGAACCCAAAACACCACTGATACCAAATGTAGGTTTTAACACTGTACATAAATTACCTGCATATGAATTCTAAAACACAGAAAATAAAAAATGAGAGATCATAACACATAAAACACATATACACAAACATTTTCCCTTGGATCCCAAAACTGGGACTACCAGCTTGATTTTTCATTACCTTCCTTTCAATGTCACAATACATATTTATACATGGCGAAGCATCCAATACCATGGAACAAAAAACCATCGCGTCCAATACCATGGACATAAACCCATCGTGTCCAATACCATGGACAGAAAACCATTGCGTCCAAAAAACATGTGTGAAAATCATGCACAAAACCATAGGTGGGTCCGCCCAACCTAACATAGGGTCCAAGGGTTCCCCCGGACGCCATAAAGTGGGGTTAAGGATGCCCTTCAAACCCCCTGTTAACTACGTGGAAAGAATATAACACAACCCAACACTATCCAACTCGTTCATGCACCCTTCAGTTTTCTCTAGAAGCCCTAAGGCCCAAGGCACTTAACTCTTAATCGAGTGCCAATTGTGCTTTGTTACTTCCAAAGACCCCAAGGCTCTTAACAATTGAAACCTTCACAGAAGCCATTATTATGTGTGCCTTTCAACATTTGATGGAAACAACAAATGAAAAATGATTTTCTATACCGTACCTATTACCCTACAGTTTTCAATTAGAGCTCGAAAAATAACCGAGATAGAAATGTTAGGATGATGTGTATGTCACAATATCTTACCACTGCCACATCTCACTTGCTAAAGAACCATGTTACCCCAATTCTTATCTCCCCTACCATTTTCATTTCGAACTCTTTCAAAAAGCCTTTGGGGTTCCTCCGTTGAAAGACGTCAAGGAATTGTTACATTACACCCTCGTCACTTCTCTGCCAATTTCCTACCACCTGTACTGACTACCATGTGTCACCCAATTTCATCACACTTGGCCACCTAAAAGTGTTATATCAATAGTCCACATGTCATCATCATGGAGTGCCATGTGTCTTGGGAATTTAGTTTCTTGATGTCACCCCAAGCCTTTGGGAGGCTTACGTTAATTACCATTGTAGTTTCCACCTGTGCTCCATGTATTATGGGTCATCCAATGAGACAATGCCACTTGTACTTATACCATTAGTCCATGTTGTCACCAATATGGAGGAAGGAGGGTTCGAAGACTTACATTTTTCTCTGAAATCAAGTTATAAAAATTTCAGTCTATGGACACGAATTCTTCATTGAAACCACATTCTGACAATTGTTAAAACATTGTTGTCACATACTTCTCTCCCTAGAATTTAAAACATGACCTCCACTTGTAAATTCTAGGATTAAAACACAAGGGTTATGTGTTTTCACGATGTCACTATCTCCACTAAATCTCCACTATTGTTACTATTATATCTACAACTTTGGCTTACCACCGAATCCCACTCACACATTACCTGAGACTGAGAGTTGGGCCACCCTTGAAAAATCCCAAGAAATAATAGGAAGGGTTACATTTTATATGGGGCCACCAATCTTATGCTCAAGCACCTATGCACACTCTCTTGTGAGCTTGGATTGGTCCATTCTGCTACCTGCATGCCACATTATCTCGCTAGTCTTGTCCTCGAGACGTTTGAACTTGGAAACGCTTGGGATATTGTTGGGGTCAATCTATCAAGGTTTCGTGTCCTGGGTGGTGCCACCAATCTTGTACTAGAGCACCTTTGTACACATTGTCCTAAGCTTCATTCCAATGCTGACACTTGTGCTTCACTCTCCAATTTATTTGTCTAGTCACCTCAGAAATTTAGTTACGATCCAGTCTTGGCAACTCCTAGGATTAAAGGGTTGAGGTGGAACATTGGGATTATGGAACCTTGGCTTTGTTGAATTTTTTAGCCCTTCTCACCTACAAGGTTTTAATGTAAATAAATTTTGATATTTGAAGCCTTTCTTGGACTTCAACATACTGTTGGAAAGAGTTTTCCGAGCACTACCCAATTGTGCTACTTCCAATGACATCTAATTTGATCTCTTTGGGTATAAATTCTCTCAAAATATTGGCCACCTAACCACCATAGCTATAATATTTATATCTTCTTCTATTGAATTTCTACTATGATGGCTCTCTACTAAAGAATACAACAACCATAACACTTCCCTTGAGCTTGAGACTCCATGCACATGAATTCCAGGCACACTATGCATCTGACATCAATGCTAGCCTAGTTGACACCAATGCCAACACACTTGATGCCACTTGTCATCCCAACAATGCCAAATATCCAACAATGGTTCCCTTTGGCATTTATGGAAACACATCACTTCTCCACATTCACCACCACTCCTTATACTACATCCAGCCAACATCATGACATCAAATGAAGTCTCTCTCTTTGAGGCTAATTTTCTTTATCTCAATGGCATTCATCAAGCTTTATTTCACTTACATGTGACACCACTATCCTTCTCTCCCCCTTTGACATCCATGTTAAAGGTCTATAATCAACTTTCTCTCCTCCTTTCAATTAATGTTTTAGGGTAGGGCTATTAATGTGCATTTTCCTTTACAGACTTATCTTCCCAAGGGTTTATATCTTTTTGATGAGGCACTTCAAATATGCCATCCAAAATTAGCTACAAACGTCATGGGTAAAAACACCTGCAAAACCAAGCATTAATAAAAAAAATCATGTGTGTTTTCTTGTAGCCACTCCTTCGCTTCTAGAGAATTGCGTGTATTTGATACACCCCCCAAAACATATACTACCTCCTTTTATCACACTTCTAGTTATGAACACTTCAAGGCTGCTAACTTTCTCTTTTTACCAATGCATATTTATAGTAATTTGTACTTTAAATGGTACTACTACTACTATAAATACCAATTGTTAATGATGCATTTTATTTAGATGTTCACTATTGTTGTTGCTTCAAAGATTGTGATCACTTACCTTGAGCAAGATAACCACACACTATTCTCCCCTAGAGATCATACATCCATAGCTAGTGATTGTTTCTTAAACAAGAATTGTACCAATACATTGATATGCATTGGATAATGCACTAAGAAAAATCCCATGATTTTCCTCAAAAAGGGAGTTCCTTGAAACACAAGGTTACTCCAACTAAACCAAGAACTACCACTTGACATAATGATCCGAAATGGAAACTAAAGAACATGAAGAGAAAACCACTTATTTGCATGGACTCATGATTACTCGACATAATAAAATTTGCAACTTAAATGAAATAATGAGGAATTGAATCCGAAGATAGCATATTTCGGCCTTCTCACAGTCGTCTATCACCACATCATCTCTGTCTTCTACCTCCACACAAAATCATCCTTCGATTCCTTAATGTTGTCACTATCATTCAAATGGAAACCAATAATTTATCTTCTCTAACCATATCCAATGTAATTTACATAAGATACAGTTTCCATATAATTTCTCTGTAATATTTTTTATCAACAAATAAAAAATATTGACATTTACAAAAGCAGTATTAACCATAATGATGCCACCAATGGGTATTAAGCTTATTAGAATGGGTAACACTTCCACTTCATCAACGATGGTTTTCCATGCATAATTATAGAGATGTTATAAGGTGACCATGAGTTTACATTTGAAAATGTGATACATGCAAGCATGGGGATTATACAAGCAAGGGCGTCTTCTGTATATGGTGGACTCTACAATAGGGTAAACATGAAGGGAGGAGGAATAATTAACATGAATTCACGTTGAGCTTGTATGTGCCAAAGATGATCTGGGCATCCATCCTGCTAGCTCTAGCGCTCTACTGATGATCTTCGGCTCTTCTGTGACATTGCCAGATCCAAAAAAGCCTATGTATGTGAAAAGTAGTGAGACTAGCTATGGAGGATACATAGCTAGTAGGTGGAATAGTGGTATTCAACAGTCACAACCATCTGCTGTTGCATCATCTGTGTCATATTTCTTAACTATCTCACAACTACTCAATTAGCAACCAAGTGGGTATCTTCTCCAAAATGTATCTATCTTGTACAAGAAAGTTCCGACAATCAACCACTGGAATGGAACAAAATATAATATTTTCGCCCAGACAAAGTTGCTACATAATTTTTTTGATTCATGGAAATAAAAATATTTACATTTACAAATAAAGTCTTAATAATGATTAAAATATAATAATTTTTTTCTAAATTTCATAATGACAACAAATAAAAGAATTGCAAGTTCCCTCAAAATTCGATTATCAATCTGAGAATAATCAGAATATCATTAATGTGTATGATTCCAGGATGCAAGAGTCTAATAGGACTTTGTATGATTACCAAGATGCAAGAGTCTATCAAGACTATGTATGATACTAAATTGTTGGGTGACATTGGAACCAGTAACATAGGAAACACTATAAATTGTACTATTATTGACATACATTTGATAGTAATCTAGGTTGTCATAATATACTATGACACTAGCTAGTAGAAATAATGGGTTCATGTGATCTAGATTATTGTTGGTCCACCTATTCTCCAAACTTTCCCTTGTCATGAAACTAATGAAGGAGCACTTTCACTTGAGAGGGCATGTAGGTTGAAGGTTTGCTTGGAGATCCCCTTGGAAAGAGTTGTGAATATGAGCTCTAGATATGACAATATATCTTTAAGCAGGTCTCTGAAATTCTTCCATCAATATGGGATGCCACAAAATATCTAATCTGCCACGACATATCCAAAGTGTTCTACCATTAGGTAAGTGTCTCATGTTCCTAGGATCATTCAAAAAAACATTTGAGGGAGGGATGCTTCCAAACCCTTTCCTTTTTCATCATGTCATGCCTCCTCATCCATCCTAGCAACCTCATGTAGGCTTCTTAAGTGATTAAAGTTGAAGGATGAATGTGTGTGTCTATTGGCCACTTTGAAATAAGGAGGATTTCCTTTCCCAAAAATTGACTTCTCAATGTCTTCATCAATATCTTCAACATTATTTGAGCATGGGGGAACCCTTATTTCTCTAGGGTAAACTACAGTCCCACAACTTGCAAATATCTTGCCATGCACAATGGGGGTAGACCCCACTTCTTCATCACTTTAGCTTTGGCCTCTTCTAGATCAGGATTGGGATGTTCCTATCCATAGATGTGGGAGGGTGAGTCAAAATATCAATAGAGGATAAGCTCAAACCCACAACCATCATTATCCAAGCAACTTCAACCAACCAACAGAGGTAAGCAAAAGAAAAAACCAACTACAGTGAAACAACAAAGGGGTGGTATGTTGGCTTACATGCTGAAAAATAATACTTGTTTATGTTGTTCTCCATAGATGAGGTATATTGTTACATGTGATAATTTGATTATTGTTAGGGAGGTAGGTGTAGGGAGAGTATCTTCAACCTTAAAGGATATCAAGTAATAATGAGGTGGAAACCTTGGAATTATACAATTGTCTCCTAATCTTAAAATATAAAGGGGTCAATATAGCTACAATGGTGGGGACCCATCAATAATTCAAACATCAATGTATCAAAAGGATTTCAAAGAATTTCAGTTTATATAGGCTAGCACAAAGAATTCTAGTAGAGGTTAAATAATTTGAAAATATTTAAGTGTTTTGATATCCCATGAAAGAAAAACAAGGTTGTGGACAAGTAGACTAACAAGGGAACTAGGTTGTAGATAGGTGTGTGATTCAAGTGGGGCCCTACTATATCCATCTATCCCCATGAATGAATTTGATTCTTAGGCCGAGCCCAAATTTAAGCACACATAAAATCATGTAAAGTTTGACACGATAGCAAGTTAATACACCAATATAACCCCTTGCAGTTCTTCCTCACAACTTTTCCATAGGTGTTTATGATGGCTACAATGGAGGAGTCAAGTGCCACTTATGGGTTTATTTGGCTAGGAATTGGGAGGAGGACTGCATTATTCTCCCTTGACTTGGGCTTTGACCCCCCCTCCAAGTGCAACAAATGGGTGTGTGGTCTTGTTCGATAGAGAATTGGGATTTTGTTTGACTTATTTGTCTCTGCTTTAGACTTTTACCTTTGGAATGAGAAATGGACATAGAATGGTGGTTTGTTGCTTGTTCATACTTCTAGGATTGTGACAATGGCTCACCACCATTGGAAGAGTGCTACTTGTAATTTTCTGAGCATGGTAGGGTAAAAAGAGGAGTGAATTACATGTAAAATAAATAGTGGAGGTGCAGTGTAGTATGATGAATTCCAGAATTCTTTGATGGAGTGTTATGATGTTATCCTTCCCACTTAGGGTCTATTCTTGCAAGTGACATGGAAAATATTTGAGCTTCACAGAATTGGGTTTACCCTGTGTAACATCCTCATAATGAAGGAAATTTTCTAGTTGGGTTACTTTGAGAAATGCATTATGTGGAAAAAAAATGGAAGAAAGAGTATAAGAAGCATTTTCTAAAGAAAAAATGTGATAGGGACTTTTGTGCAATGGACAAAACAATCACATGTTGGAAATCTTGGATTGTCAAAAAAGTGATGCATTCATTAAGATTCGCTATAGGAAGTATTTGGATTTCAATATACATCTATGGTCTCTACAACATATGCTTGGAAGAATTGTGACCCCTTTTGATTTACCTCCATAAATTGTGTCATATCACCCTCTTGAAGATTCAAGTCCATTTGTGGCCATATCTTTGGTATTTTGGAGAATTGTAGGGGTATTCATCTTGTTCAAAATCTGGTAATGGTTGAAAGTACATATACCGTCAACCTTGTTGCTACAATCGGACAAGAGAGACACTTGGCAAGCTATTACAAGTGAGCCAAAGGAGGATAAATAAGATGATGCATATACTATGCATGGAAACTAGTATTTTTATTTTCCATTTTTATATATGTAAGGCAATACACCTATAAGGCCACTAGAGGTTGGATCATGGAAGGTTGGGTATATGGTTTGAGGGACTCTAATTTTGCATTTTGGACATTCGGTTATGGCTACCACCTTTATTTTTTGTATTATAAATATGTGTGGATTGAATGCAACATTTATTATAAAAAATATATTTTATTGTGGAAAAATATAATTTGATTACTATTGTGATGCTTGTATGTGTTCTTAGATAACCTAGATGTGTCTAGTAGTATTTCATGCAGTAATGAACTGAAAAATTGGTCTGAAAGAGCTTATTTTCATGATTCAAAATACAGATTTTACTTGAATTTGCAGGGATTTGCAAGTGGTAGTCTTGATTAGGATGAATCATCTGTGAGGTTGTTTGTAGCTTGTGGGATGGAATTTCTTGTTGCTTAGTCATACAACAAGAACTCAAGTTTTTATGCAAAATGAATAGGATCTATCAATGTTGTGTGCTACTCGTTAGATACAACAACTAGGTACCACTCATAAATTAGGGATTTTATTTTTTCCATTGGGTGTTTATATTGCTCCTATATATTTAGGAATTCTTTAAATGGATAATATAGTCGATTCAATTTTAGCCATTTTTAGTTTGTATATTTTTCAAGAGGTAAATGAATATGAAAGAAGAAAATAAAGTGGGAATTTAGCATGTTCAAAATATGGTAATGGCTGAAAGTACATATAAGGTCAGCTTTGTTGCTGCAATCGAGTAAGAGAGGCACTTGGGGGGCTGTTAGAAGTGAGCCAAAGGAGAATAAATAATCATACGCCTGTCGTATGCATGGAAACTAGGATTGTTCTTTTCCAGTTTTATATATGTAAGGCAATACACTTGTAAGGCCACTAGAGGATGGCTCAAGGAAGATTGACCATATGATTTGAGGGACAATAATTTTTCATTTTGGATATTCAACTATGACTACCAGTTTTATTTTGTGTATTACAAAGATGTTTGGCTTGACTGCAACAATTTCTTAGAAAAAATATATTTTAGCATGAAAATATATGATTTGATTACTATTGTGATGATTTTATGTGTTCTTAGCCAACTTAGATGTGTTTAGTAGTATTTCATGCAGTAATGAGCTGCAAAATTGGTCTGAAAGAGCTTATTTTCATGATTCAAATTTGAGATTTTACTTGAATTTACATGGATTTCGAAGTGACGGTCTTGGTTAGGACACATCATCTATGAGTCTGTTTGTAGTTCATGGGATGCAATTTTCTATTGCCTAGTCCTACAACAAGAACATGGGTTTCTGTGCACAATGAATAGGAACTATCAATGTTGTGTGCTCCTCGTTAGATGCAGAAACTAGGTATCACTAGTAAATTGGGGTGTTTTCCTCTCAAGAAGATATGGTGTTATAAAGGTGACAGAATAAGGACTTCTTCCTACTTACATCATCTGACTAAACAATTTCAAAACCCCTATACCTCAGCCATGCCGATCATCTCCGATAGTTATGGCATTTCATGAAACCACATTTCTTTTAAGCATTTCCTCAAAAACCTTAAGTGAATCCTCTACATCCCCACATTTTGTATACATGTCAACAAGGGAACTCTCCATGATAAAATCTGATCCAAATCTAGGTATAAAGTGGGCATCGACCTCCTTACCTTGTTGTAAAATTGAATGTTCAGCACACACGACCAAAACACTACCCAAAGTGAACTAGTCCTACTTTATCCTCATACATGTCAACATGTCTTGGTACATACTAGAAGAATTAAATTATTTTGGAGTAGAGGCACTGCACCTTTTCATATATGAAACTATGAAACCATTGGATCTGAAGAAGGTGTAGAGAAAAGAGGATTCAAGTTTTAGACAGGGGAGGAGAGGAAAGAAATCAGGGAGTAAGAGGGGAATCCTCTACTTCCCGTTAAAATTTCGGGAGATTATTTGGCAATCTATCACCTCGTAGCATTAATGTAAGGATGTTGACAGTGGGATGGAGATGGAATGGACATGGTGGAAGGGTCAGGATGGAAATGGTTTCAAGGGTGACATTTTGCCAGAGGCGAAAAAAATGGTAGGCGAGAAACCTATTTTGTTTATTAGATAGACTACACCGAATGTAAGGCATGTCCTCGTTGATTTTTAGGAAATCTTTTAGTGGAAAAATAGTAAATGTTGAAATTTCTACCTAAGGTACTGCAACACTTAATGAAGATCCCACTCATGAGACACACTTGATATTGAGCCCACCTTAAGGTAGCTATTTCCATACATTTTTTAACAAAATATAATTTTCTCATAATTTATGAACAAAAGCTATTGTCATATTTCATGAATGTTATCCAGAGATTGATTATTTTTTCACAATTTCCTTTGTCTGGAAAGCATGAAAATATTTTCTAGAACATATTTAATGGCATCATTTCAAACATAAAACTTACGTTTTATAATTTGGAGTCATCAAGGAGATACCTTAAATTGTTTGTGCCATCGGTAACTTATAACTAGTAGCTAATTTGAGTTCCCTCATCTCCCATTAACTACTTTTGTCAGAAGTGTAAAATTCCACAGATAAGTGTGTTGTAAGTGTCCACATCAGGTTCTATGCTTTTAACTGATATTTTATCCCTAGTTCTAAATGTCACCTCTAATTTTCCACTCCTCTAGTAGCCATGGATAACATCATTGTAAATAGAAACAACTAGAGTCAACCCCTTGTCCAACATATTGTCCAAGAGTCATTCAACTACCTCCAACTCTCCTTTTATACAGAACCCACTGATGAGTATCTCAAAATTATTAATGTTAGAAGCCAAACCATTTCAACCATCTTCTCCTACACTTTTAATGCTTCATGCATTCTATATTCCTTGCAATAACCATTAATTAACATGTTATAGTTTGAAACAATGGGCCACAACCCATTATCGATCATGAAATGAAAAAGTTTATCAACTACATTTGTTTCTCTGTGCATGAAAATTCGAGTAATGAATCATATGCATAAGCCTGATTCTAGAACAATGCCTTTCAAGAGAATTTCATCCATTAGAACTAAAGTCTCTTGTATATTTCCTTCTTGCAAGTGCCCAAGAATTAGTGTGGCATAAATATTGTTTTTGGAGTACAATATATTTATTTAGTATTTCAATAGAAATTTTATGAGCTTCATGAATCTCTCCATCCTCCTAAAGCCCACCAACAATCTTTTTGGAGACAGATATGATAGGAGGAGAAAACCTTTGTGAATCATTTCCTCCAACAACTTCAATGACATCCTTGAATTCCCACTCTAGCAATGGCCATATATAAGCTTGACATAGATACTCCTTTTAGGAGTCAAACCCCTTTCCAGCATTTCATTAAACCATTCATTTTCTTCTTCCAATTGTGCCCCTTTATAAAACCCTTCAATCAATGTAGTATAAGTTGCAACATTCAATACTATACCCTTTCTTATAATGTCATCATGTATTATGTTTAGTTATTCAACATTGCCCTTGAGGAAGTTGATCTCCACAACTACAGAGAAAATCATTGATGTAGGAACCAATCCTTAGTCTAACATTTGAAAGACAAGATTATTCACTTCCTCTACCATTCGAAGCTTAAAAAATATCCTAATGAATGAACTCTATCTAGCCACGTCAAGGAGAAGAACATGTTTTAGCATTTGATTATGTAGCTCTGTAACATGTCCAATGCTTGCCTTCTACAAATGAGATTTAATTAAAATTGTATAAATTTCAAAGCTTGGTTTCAATATCCTTTGGTGAATTTGTTGCAGGAGGTAGTTGACATCCTTCAAATTACCTATCCTGCAAATACCTTTGATAAGTACATTGTAAGTTTAGTTTGAGGCACAAAGCCTCCTTGTGAGATGAGATCATTCACGATATCAAGAGTCTCTGACACTCTACTTTCCTTGCAGTATCCGTCACTAAGTAAATCATTGGTACAAAAGTTAGGAACACATACTATTTGATGGAAGGCTTGTATAATTTTTGGGGCTTATGGTAGCTTACCCCTATAAAAAAAGGTTTCAACAACATAATTCCAAGTATTAGCGTTTGGGAAAAATCCCCTTTCTTACAATTCTTTAAATATTTCCATCACTAATTCTAGTTGTTCCATATGATCTAAAGATTTAAGAAGCATGTTGCAATAATGAATGTGACTTGCAAATACTTGTAAAATTTCAGTGACTTATGGCATCATTTGACGTTGTGCACTAGTCTTGTTCAACGTTTTAAGGACTATAGGTACTGAATAACCTAAATATGTAGAAATTAATGCCCAAAAAATGACTAAAATTGAGGTTTGATCCTTGCAAGTAGTAACAAAATGATCCATTACAACCTGCGCATCATTGTACAACTTTTCCCTTATCAATATATGAATCAGAGTTAAGTGAACTTCTATAGCTTGTTGAATATGTTGTTTTTCTAACCAACTCAAGAATTTCAATGCAAATCCAACATTATCCTAGATTTCAAGCAATACTTGAATGACAACACATGGAATAAATTTAGATGATAATTCCTCCAACATATCCCAATGATGTCCCTTCAAGAGATTATAGATAGTAGTAATATTACCTGAATTAACTTCTTGAGTGTAAACACATTTTTTTGCTCTTCACAAATTTTAGTATTGAGCTTCTATGAGACTACCTCTACTGAAATATATATCGTTCTGGTAGCATGATTGAGAAAATAATTAGTCCTGTGATCAAAATATTTTATCCTTATGGTATGAAACCCTTCCCATCTCCCTAAACTATTTTGAATTTCAAGCCTTCTTAGCCGGGGTATTGTTGTAAGTGTTAGGACTTTAAAGATCATATAAGGTTTATGTTATGAAACCATCTCACAAAAGATAAAAAAGAAAGATCAACACCTTAAAAATCAGTCTCTTCGAGGTGGCAACCTCCTTTACATTACACAAATGAACAACTCTTGGATGATACAAATGACCAAAGCATCCTTTCTATATATAGGAGTCTAAGGGGTCACAATATAATCAAAGTTGACATAACAATAATAATATAAGGGCACAACAATAACAATGGTGGAATTCTATGGGGCACAATAATAACAATATGGGGACAATAGGGCACAACAATAACAATAAGGGCCACAATGACAATAGTAATGGGGGAATCACTAGTATTATAGTGATCTAACATGCCCCTGCCCTTCAAAAAAGTGTTGTCCTCAACACTTGAGTAGTTTTGGATGCTTCTGTATAAAATTCTCATCCTCCCATGTGGATTCTTCAGCACGTACGTTCTTCCACTTGATTGATTTCGCAGCAGCCGAGTTCTTGTTTCTGTGACTGCTTCAGTTTCCAATATGATTTTTCCTTCCTTGCCAAGTTCTGGCAATATTGTTTGAACTAGGAGCTTGTCACCAGTAACCTTATTTAAGCATGAAGCATGGAAAATTGGGTGCACTGAGGAAGCTGCAGGAAGCTCCAATTTGTATGCCATAGTACCAATCTTTTCAAACACCTTGTACGGAACATAATACTTTGGTGATAATTTATTATCCTTCTTAGCTTGCTTGAGGGACATTTGTTTATATGGTTGTATCCATAGAAATACCTAGTCACCTATATCAAAACTTCTTTTGCTCCAATGTTGATATGCCTATTGTTTCATTCTATTCTGTGCCAAATTTAGGTTATCCTTTAAGAGTTGGAGAACTTCTTGTTGATGCTCAATGTAATCTTCCACTTCTTGAACCTTAGAATTTCTTCTTAAATATGATGTTATGGACAGTGGGTGATATCCATAAAGTGCCATAAATGGGGTCATTTTTTTTGCAATATGAAGGGAAGTGATATACCACTATTCAGCCAAAGCCAACGATTTGACCCACTGTGTCTGTTTATCAGATACAAAGAAACAAAGATATCCTTCCAAACATTTGTTTACTATCTTAGTTTTCACATCAGATTGAGGATGATAAGATGAGCTATGAGCTAACTGAGTACCAACACAACAAAATAATTCTATCCAAAAATTTCAAGTGAAAATGGGATCTCTGTTGCTTACAATAATCTTTGGGTTTCCATGTAGCCTTTGAATTGTTTCCATAAATGCAGTAGAAATTGTACTGGCTTTAAATGGATGAGATAACACACAAAAGTGTACATACTTGGTAAGTCTATCAACTACCACCATGATGACACTATTTCCTTTGGACTTAGGTAAACCTATGATAAAATCCATTGAAACCTCCTCCCAATGTTGACTTGGAATGGGTACAGGTTGTAATAGACTCGAGGTCTTAATTGTTTCAACTTTATTTTTTTGGAAAACCAAACATTGCGCAACAAAATTTTGAATATCAGATTTAAGGCCATCCCAAAAAATTCCTTCTTAACCCTTTTGTAAGTTTTAAAAAACCCGAGCGCCCTCCTAAGGGAGGGGTGTGCAATTCCATAAGAATATTTTGTTTGAGTTGGGAATTCTAACATAGGTATAAGCGATTTTTGTACCATAACGTGTCATTTTTCCAGCTAAATATATCAGATGTACTAGGATCTTGTTGTAACTTTTGAATGATTGCCCACACTTCTTCATCATTCTTCCATTCATCTCCTGCTTCGTTTATCCCATCTAGTTAGATTATAGAAATGGCACAAAGCAATGCATCCACATCCTCATCCTTTCTTGAGAGTGCATCTGCCGCAACATTTTGCTTCCATTTTTGTATATGATTTCAAAGTCATAACCCAACATCTTTGTGACCCTTTTTTTCTACTCTTCTAAAGATAATCTTTGTTCTAAAAATTATTTAAGACTATCATGATCTGTTTTTACCGTGAAGTGTCTTCCCATTAGGCAGGGTTGCCATTTCTTAAGTGCATGTAGTATTGCCAACATTTCCTTCTCATAAATAACTTCGTGTAAATACTTTCCTTTGATTGGATGATTTTCTAAAGCAATGGGTCTTTCTTCTTGCATTAAACCAACACCAATTCCATTTCCTGAGGCATCAAATTTCATAATAAAGGTTTTTGTGAAGTCCAACGTAGTTAAGACTGGTACTTGGAGCATTGCCTCTTTAAGATGTTTAAAGGCCTTCGTTGCTTCTGGAGTCCATAAAAATACATCTTTCTTCAATAATGTTGTTAGAGGTGTTTCTATTATCCCATAACTCTTAACAAACTTGTGATAATACCCTGTTAACCTGAGAAATCCTCGCAGATACTTTATGGATGTGGGGATTTTCCATTCTGTTGGGTTGTGTTATATTCTTTCCACGACTAACCGAAGTAGTGAATCGGGGGGTTAGAGGGGGGGGGCAGCCCCCCCTGTCCGGGGG
>APFE030271281.1:18136-43526 GCA_000404065.3 Pinus taeda | reverse complement strand
ATGCACTATGGGCAGATAGATTGACCACAAAAAGATCTATTGGTACTAGCCCATATGAATTGGTATATGGCCTAGAAGATGTGTTCCCATCCTCCCTTGGGATCCCTGTGATCAAATTGCTGCAAGAAATACAGGCTGAACCCAATGATATCCAGAGAAGGATCAATCAGACAATTCACTTACAACAAACAAGGGAAGAAGTGTATCATAGAACTTAAGTTCTACAGGAGAAGCTCAAAAAGGTGTTTGACAAAAGAACAAAGGCTGAGGACTTTTTCATAGGTAACAAAGTACTGAAATGGGATTCTAGGAGGGAAGACAAAGGAAAGCATGGCAAGTTTGACTTTCTGTGGAAAGGGCCATTCACAATTCAAGTTGTGCAAGGTAACAACACCTTCCTTCTCAAGAGTCTATATGAGTCAAACAATGATGAAGGCCGAGTGAATGGGAGAATGCTCAAGCACTACCATGATACATAAGCATGGGATGACCCCATATTGTACATAAATGTCTATATGTTCAAGTACTTTTTTCCTTTTTACAGTAGATATATAGAAGAGCAACTACAACAGATTTTGAAGAAAGATCAGTAAAACCACATCAAGATGACATAGATGCTGGAGAAAGCTCAGATGAACAGAGGAGAGCAAGGTCTTCAAAACAGAAAACCAAATGATAGGCAATGATACAGGCTAAGCAAGTCATGAGAAAATTATTGTTATCCTAAAGAGGTCATGAAGCACTGCATACCATCTCACTAATTGCAGATGAAAGGTGGCAATACTAGAGCAAATTCACTATAGAGAGAGGAAGAAAATAAGGCTATCTGACCTGCTGTTCTTGGCTTTCCACCATGTAATGCCATCCCCAAGTGGAGCCACTATTAGGTTCCTATACCAATAGGTTTCATCTTTCATGATTGAGGGCTAAATATGTTCATCATTGCAGGCTGCAAAGGTTCCATATTTTGTGTACATACTACAAAAAAAAAAATTAAAAATGAAAAGAGGGTATGCCTTAAAAGAATAATCAAAGGGAAAGAAAATCAAGTGGTCAAGAGAAAAGTGAAAATGAACCCCAAACTAAAGACCAGGAATGTGGCCAGTCAAAATGCCACTACTAAGCTCATTTGGTAGTGTCATGATTTCCAAGTACTACTACTAATCACACTTGATGGATGGCCCAACAATCTAAAATGGACCATGCCATGGTTAAATTGCTTGCTATAGAATAGAGAATGTTCCCTGACCAAACAACTTAAACTTGGCAGATGACTAGCTAGGTAGAGAAATAAAGGTGCCCAACTGCTTAATCTAGGGCCTTGGAAGAAATAAGGGTAGATTTTAGATAGGAGGGCAGTCAAAAGAAAAAGAGGAAAATTAGGGTTTTCTAATTGACGTGCACCCACTTTAATGAAGAAAAAATGTTAGGATTACTAGGATGGGTAAGTAGTGCAAGGTTGGAAAAATGGAGAGCCATCACCAATTGGCCTATTAAGTGCAAAAACTTATGCCACTCAGGATATTGGCCTCAAAGGCAAAGAGTGGAGGACAAGCATTGGAAGCATGTCTAACTTCCCCAGTTTCCCCCAAACTTCATTTTACTAACACTCCCAAGGGCCTTGAGATCTGCTCAGGTGTCCAGTCCCACTTCATTGCACCACAAACTACTTGGTCAAACGATGGAAGTTCAAACATGAAAAGAAGCCACATTTTTTGTGTAAAACATCTTTTTCATCATTTTCATTTATCCTCAAAATCCTAAGTTAAGTTTCACTTATTAAAAGTTGGCTTTATCCCTTCATTCACCTCACAAACCATATTAATCACTAACATATTATCTAGCTCCCTAATTCCCCCCTTCCCCTAATTCTATTACAATCTATTGAAAATCTCCCGAAAATATCTATAAATACCCTCCCCCTAGCACTATAGCTAAATATCCCTTCCTTGGGAAATAATAACCCCTCAAGGGTTGGTATTAACCCCCAATCATCCTAAAAACTATGGGTTTTGGAAAAAAACTATGGTTAAAAGGTCAAAACTCAAATTCCCCGCCCTTGCAAAAACCATTTACCCCTTTTCCTCTCTCTATATTGGGTTTGTAATGTTTTTTAATTTTTATTAAAACATTAAAACATTATTAAACCAAAAAACCCAAAAGCCTAATGTTCTAAACCCACCTCGCGCCCGATTTTTTAAACACTAATTAAAAATTGGGCGGGTCCCCGCTGTATTAATGCGCCTTCACCTTGAGATTGCCGCCCACTTCCCGATCTTCCACCCCGCCCATCCAACGGTGGGTGGTCGATCTTCCAGCAGAGCTGCCCGAAATTTTGCGTCCGGGGGATGAGCGGTATTGCTGCCGTACCACGCCACGTGTCAGGCGCCCGCACTGTTCGCTGCCCCCCCCCTCCAAACCACTTACCACCTTGGACCCCTTTAGAGAGACCACTTACCACCTTCCCCCCCGCGCTGACGTCATGCCCCCGTCAGCGTGACGTCACCCCGCTTTGCCGCCACCAAGCCTCCACGTCACCCCTGGCCACCATGTCACATAGTCAACCCTGCCACCGTGTCACCGCCACCTGGGCACCCACGTCAGCCTTCATGTCACCCATCCATACCCGGGCCCATGATGACATCAGCATGACGTCATCAGAAAAAGGCGCCAATATGCCAAAAATGCATAAAAAGGCATCAAATAACCGTTATTTTGCATTGTTTTCTACGATGCCTGGAGCTCCTCTGAAAGCGGAATTCAACCAAAAATGATCAAAAAGCAAAAGCTATCTGCCAAAGTTGCTGTTGCCTTCACTATCAACTGAACTGCCTGCAATTCATCCAATTCGACCGGTGCAAACGCCTCAAACGCCATTAAAACCAGGTATTTGCCGCAGGCGTCCTCTCTTGTCCACTGTTCTCCTTGCAATCCTATTTTCCTGCTTAAATAACTCAGCTAAAGGACCCACATTGTCAAAATTCACCATTGTAATCTACGTAAAAACTCATTGAAACCCCTGTACAATGAAAGTCCCGAAGAAACCCGCGACCCTCTGTGAAATTCACCATTCTTCCACAAAGAAAAACTAAAGAAGGCGAGCTACCGGCTAGAAGACTGACTTGACAAGTTCCCTCACCCCTGCTAAAGGAATTCTCTGCAAATAACCAGCTAACCAGCTCAAACACACTCTGGTTCTTCAAAACAGAGTGCCCCACAAATTCATTAGGCCTGTGACAGCCTCCTTGCACTGCCAAACTACTCACTGCAGGCAGAGATCAGTAAGCCACTTCCTCAGAATTTACAACAAGCTTGAAACACAGCAAGCCATCAGCTAAAACAAGACAATGGCCACTCCAGCTGCTCTGGATGTGGTGCCCATAAATCCACCTAACAGAGAGCTAGAAGCTATGCCACTGGTGGACAGTGATGCCATCATCACAGAATTTGTGGCAGAGAGAAGCCACTTGCAAACATATTGCCAACTAAGAAACAGTCACTTGGACAACAGTGACCTGTATAGCATCTGCGAATCCAATCTGCCCACCTACTTCCTGCCTACTGTCAACATTTTTCCTGAAGTCATCCACCTGTGTGCAGAGAACTATGATAAAAAAATCAGGGCTGTAAAGTCTCCATCTTGGAGCATCCTCTTTTATATAACTCCAGATTCTATCAACCAGATGCTCAACTACAAGCAGACCGAGCTGCTATAACCCTTCTCCATGAACTATTTTCTAGATGAGGGCTCCAAACTCTCTAGCACAAACATTGCTGCCATAGCCAGGAAATTCATGAAGGCAGACTGCCAACCATCTGGGCCACCTCCTTTTTCCTATGCAGATTTCAATGAGGTTGGCAAGCTACTGGTAGATATGCTGACCTCTATGCTGGGGTTCACTACAAACAAGCATGTTGATCTAACTGTGTTGGTCATGCTCTCTGCATACAGCCTTGTGAAGCCCCCTACTATGAAATACAATTATGCCAAGTACATTGCCAATAAGATACATGATCAATTGACAAGGCTGAAGAGGGAGGAAATATTCAAATATTCCTCATACATCTATCATTTATTCTTATACTACCAAATAGATTGCTTCTAGTGCTCAATCAGGAAACTAGACTCACAGGGTGAGAGGAGGTCTGTGATCTTCTGGTTTGTTGTCTTCCACCAAGTCCAGAATTCCCCCTACTCATACTTTGAGTTCATTGATCAGTTTACGTATCCATTCACATGCCTCTTAAATAGGACCCCTCCTATCAAATTGTCCAAGGGTATGCAGAAAATCTTGCAGCTATCCAGAAGCTACAAAATTGGCGATTGGTACTTGTACCAAAACCATACTTTCATCAGAATTTATGGTTGTGAGCTCTGTCCCTACAGGCTCCCAAAATATGTCCCTATGAGGCTACTTGCCCTGGAGTACTACAGACAGCTAATAAATTCTGATCTAACACACTTTCACAGTGCAAAGAAGAAAGGCGACCTAAAATTTAGGGACCACCTAGGCCCATTTGTTATGAACAAAAAAGATGGTTGGCAAGAAGCTGACCAAATACTAGGACAATGGCTCAAACTAAAGAGAAGCTTTTGGTGGGTCCCTTATGGCTTCAACAGTGCCAGGAGGGTCAAATATAGGTTGCTAGCCTATAAGCATTGCCCAATCCCTCAAATACAACACTTTGCTAATCAAGATGAATGGGTGCCTGAGTCAATAGTACTGGAATTGACCCAGGAAGAAATAATGGAGCAGAATGTAAAGGACTTGGAAAAAACTCTTGACTTAGACTCTTGTCAACAGGTCTTATTCAAGAAACCAGTCCAAGCAGGAGAAGGCACCTCTACTTCTCCAGCTGCATAGGACACCCAGCAAGCTCCAGCAACAACAACCACAACAAAAGGAAAGAAGAAGATGGATGAACAACAAGAGGTAGAGACAGGGCAGCCTAGTACTTCAGAGGACGAACAATCAGAATAGACCCGTCCTCAACAAACTGAACAAACTGAAAACCCAGTTTTGTAGAATCCTCTCAATGATGAGAGAGGGAGAAAGAGAGACAGGGAGGAGGTCACACCTCCAACAGGGTCATCACAACAACCAGAGGCCAGGAGGCCGAGGATAGACCCTGATACAGAAGAAGGAGATATAAGTGAAGAGCTGGCAGAAAGCCACAGCACAGAAAGGCAACAAGCCAACAGACAACCACTAGCTCATTTCAGCTAGAACAGGCCCAACATCAGACCATAGAGGTGTCCTCCTCCAGACAACAGGGAAAAAAGCCAGCCACAGTCAAAGAGGGCTTCAAGGAGATCAAGGCACAAAATGAGTTGTTAAGGGTGCAACTCTATGAGCAATTCCAGAATACAACCCCAGCCAAAAAGCAAAGATTAACGGCTGCCTATGATCTAAAAGAAGAAAAGATGATCTTCACTCATCTGAAGCCTAAAGTCCCACACCCAATGACCGCAGCAGATTACTACAGGACAAACCTAGAGGTCTTTGCTAAAGACATACACCCCATGGATTAGATTGAGCTGCACAAACAGACTGGGAAGATGGTGTATGCAACACTTGCTGACAGGGCAATGCTGGCCCATCAGCGAAAAGAAGCCTTGAAGAACACCAATAGGCAGCTTTATTATGAAAGGTTGTCCTCCTCTGCAAAAGACAATAGAATAAAGACTCTAGAGGATATAATTGTAGATTTGGGACATGACCCAAAGGACCCAAAGGGTGTCATAGCTGCATTGAGAAGACAGGCAAAATTGCCTCCTATCCTGAAACAATGGAGCTAGCACAAGAGAATCAGGTGGATAATGCCATGGAGTTGCTGCTAGTCATGAACCAAAGGATACTACAAATGGAGATAGAGTTAGAGAAAGATCTGCAGGACAAGCAAGGGGAATCAGTCTCCCAGCCCCCTCAAACTTCAACAAATCTTGAACCTACCCCTCCAACACAAGCAACAAGAGCCCCTCCTACTGTTCTAGCACCTACTACACCTACATCAGCAACAGGAGCAACAATAGAAGCAACAGCAGCAGCAGAATCCAGCATGGGCATGGAGGAGTTGATGAAGGTTGTTAAAGAGCTGGAAACTCAAGTCACTGAAATAAATATTGCCAAGGAAAAATTGGCCAAGCTCGAGGCCAGTTATGACAAATCAAAGATGACAGTGGCAGAAAAGCAAAGAGAAATAAAGGCCTTGGAGGCCAAAGTGAAAACTCTAGAAAAAGAGTTGATGCTAGGTAAAACCCTAGCATAAATAAAGAAGATTATTTGGGCCAAAATTGGCCAATCTAAACAGGACCAGTGGAGGTCCATTCAGGCAATTTTTGAACAAGTGGAGCTAATAGAAATATCTCATGTGGAGATTCAAAGAGCGAGGACAACCCTGGGAATAATGCCTGAGCAGGCCACCAAAATGATTCATTTCCTGAATAACTGAACTAGAGAAGAACTGGTTGCTCTACAAATAAGAAGTAGGACAAATACAATCCTCACTGCCAAAAAGGTATTGACCTTAAGGAATTTTTCTCATACATTGGAGAGGAAGTGTGAGGAGATGAAGTCAGAGATAGATGAATTTAGAGCCAAGATGGCTATTCTACATGACAAAGGACTACCAAGCCTAGTGACTGGCATAGGATAGCTACTGTCATATAATCAGTATATGACAAGGATCAACAATTATGTTGAAAATCGGATCACTACATCCAGCAGCTGCACAGAAGAAGCACGGCCTCCCTCTAGGCAATCCCTCTATGACAAGCTGGAAAATCTCTTCTTTATTGAACATGAAATAAATCATTTGTTCGAAGTCCCTCCTAACTTTTATAGACATACAGAGGCAGATGAAATAGTGGTAAAAATGAGGAGGCAACAGCTACCCCCAGCTGATTGGTGGCAAGCAATGCTGGAGATTTTGCCCGGATAATTCCATTTTTCTTTTTTCCTTTTTTGAGAAAAATCAGCGTTTACAAGTCAGCAGGCAGGTCAGCATACAGATACAGCAAGTGGCCGTACAGGTGACTAAGCAATGCACCCAGACAGAAGGCTAAATCAACGCAGAGTTAAAGCCACAGTTACAGCCTACTTTCTAGAGCCATAAAGTCAAATCTGTCTGACAGAAAAATATCGGCTATCTCAGCATTAAAAGCTATATTTATGTTGTCATTTGCTTTTTGTAAGAGAGTTGGTGGTGCAATTTATTGCACCATAACTCTCCACTAAGATATTTTATACCCCATTTTGTATATATATCCCGTCAGATAACGCATTGAGGGTCGATTGTAGTGTAATTCTTTCTGAAGAGCTCTGTTGTATTCTGAAGACTTTTTGATAATAAAAATTGCTGATGGACATTTCTGGTTCCAATGCTGTTTGAAGATGGATATGTAAAGCTCTGTTTTGTTGCAGAATTCCTGTGTCATGTGTTGAATCAATAAGTTTCTCCTAACTGTGTATGTGTTTCCTATGTATTTCATAACTCTTATGTTTTCATAATCTTAGTAAGTAGAGAAAAAGAATAGCCTAGGATTTGTTTCAAACACCCTATGCTCAATCTCTATTTCTAAATATGTTTTCTTCTAGATTAGCCATAGATATGAATTCTAAATTGCTCATGTCTGAACTTTTCCTGTCATGCTAAATACTGTTTAAGAATTCTTAACTGCTCTTAAGCAACACCTTCATGTTTCTTCATTTAGCATAGTGAAAGATTCTTAACTGCCTTTCACTCACTAATTCCATAATTTCATCAACAAATCTGGTAAATTGTTTCACGTATGCCTAACTTTCTTTGCAGCAACACTGTGTTTTCATAAATCCACTTTCACAAGCACAAATACCTCAACTCCATTGCCCATTGGAACAAATTTTCCTGTAATCTATATCTCAGTTCTATCTGAATTCACCAACCCACCAAATTCAAGACAAACAGTGCATCATAACTAGCCTAAAACATTCATCAAACAAAGCTAAACTATAAAGAGAGAGCCCTCTCTGGTTGCAGGTAGGCTAGGACCTGTAGCTAAAAGATTGGTCAGTGGTTACCTCGGCCGTATTCCCTTTAGGAAGCAGGGAACAACCTGAGTGATAACAAGTGATATGGGCTCTTCTTTCACTATTGGTTCTTAACAAATTTTAGGTTGCTCAAATAGAGGATTTTCTAACTATCCCATGGTGAAAAAGGGAATCTCACAGTCACACAAGGAGAGTGATGGTTGACTACTTGAATGGGTGGGTGTTTTGGGTATGAATTTCCCTTGATTATGCCTATTCCTATGAGGCATGCAATAACTATTTTTTTTTTTGCTTTTGGGTTCACCCCCCGCCAACCATTTTGTTTTAATTTCCAAGTCAATGATATCGATGAAAAGAAAAAGGTAGAAAAGGAAAGGCAACTTCTAAGTAGAAAAAATGACTGCTTGGACACCTTTGCTATAATGGTGGCAAAAAGTGATGAGTCTCAATATCTCCACAAGAATGTTGAGACTCCCGAGGCTACCAACTTAAATTATCAACTCGCGGTTCATACAAACTTAGCGTTTAACCATGGTTAGCCACGATCAACCATGTTTATTTTAGGGTATATAATATTTATCTTAGGGTTTATATAAATTGTGTTTATAATATTTATCCCTTGGCTTTAATATTATTCCCTTGGGTTTATAATATAAATCCCTTAATTTTACTAATCTAAGGGTTCATATTCCTAGGGTGTAATATTATTCACAAAGTTTATAAAACTAATCCTAGGGTTTAATATAAATTGCTTGTGTTTATAACCATTGTTATCCTTGGTCAATGATGGTCCAATGTCACATTATTCCAAACATTGTCTAAATTTGAATACCAACCATGGTCAACCATAGTCCTATATTGTCTTAGTACCAAAATGATTGATGGTCAACCATGGTGAACCGTGTTTATTTTGTGGTTTATAATATTTACCTTAGGGATTTTATACCTTGTGTTTATAATATTTATCCCTTGGGTTTATAATATATATTAACGTTAATACTTTTAATAATAATATAATAATATGCATATACAATTGAGCGATGAAATAACACATGAAACCTGTAGCTGTAAAATATTCCTAGTGAAGCTACTGATCGAAAGTTCTACTTCATTTTCGTCATTTTCTTTTTCTTGTCCTTTTCCTTCCCTTGCTTTCTTGATTACCTTTCTCCAAATCCAAGAGAATGTTAAAGTGCTCCAAGACTGCTCTGAGTGTGAAATGGTGTAAGAGAGCCAATAACTAAAATAACCAAAACCTGAACCAAAAGTTGTATATTGTTCTCTTATGCCCTTTTATCATTGATGTCACCTTTTTCATCATTTTCCTTTGTTTTCCCTTTATTTTCCCTTGCATGCATATTTGTTTCTATTCATCTTCCTTTTCTCCTATTTTCCTTTATTTCTCATAATTGAATGTCAATTATTGACTCTTTTCATTTTCCGATGTGTTTTTTAATTTCCATAGCCATTATTAAACCACACGTGAATCCTACTACAATGTTTTCCCAACATTCAGCTTGGACTATGTGTCTGATCACCATGGTATTATTTTGCCTTTAATATCCTTAATTATATTAAAATTTAACTCGAGGTCATTAAAAACCCCTCCCTTTTAAGATTAAATTGTCCTTGTTGTTCTATGATACCTATGGCCACCAAACTACTGAAAATAAAAACTACTGCATGTGGAGCTTTATAACATAGCTTGACGTAGTATTTAAAATAGTCTCGCACTGAAAAGAAAAATAAATATACTCCTTATTGGAGTTGTATAACAGAACTCGATGCATGATGTTATATTATATATATATTATAATATATATATATACAGAGAGAGAGAGAGAGAGAGAGAGAGAGAGAGAGAGAGAGAGACGAAAAAACACATTTTCTACAACCACAAAATAATAAAGGATACAAATCCCACATTTCATTAACCATCTCCCATGTAGCCTCATCAGGCCCAAAGTGCTTCCACTGCAATTTAACTTGCTCTACTTCTTGGTTTTAGAGCATGACTTGTTTCCACTATCGGATGCATTGAGCCTCTTGATGGAACTCTCCCTCTCGCTATAGTTGCCATACAAGCCAATCAATCACACGCTCAAGATCATGTACATATCCCTTAAGGAATGAAACATGGAGAAAATCGATTTTTTTCAGTGCTTGTGGTAGTGCAATTCTATAGGTCTCTCGTTGAATCCTCTCAAGGATCTCAAAAGGCCCACAATACCGAGGTTCAAACTTGGCACATTACCCAACAATTAAAGGTGTTAACCTTGTCCCAAGGACAATTGCAAGTTATCTATATATAAACTTCTTCTCGTCTAATTGAAGCTCAGGTGAACCATAAATGTAAAGGAATAAAATAGTTATTAATAGACACATATCACATTAAAATCAATAATGAATTATAAATTTCAATAAGTATCATGTTCTGACTCACACCTATCAAATCCAAATCAATAAAGAAATATGAATGTTAATATGTTGCATGTTCGGGCTATGGGTGGTATGATAATTTTTAGATCTTGGTGAGTACATATAAACCTTAGTTTTTGATATAAATGTATGTGAGTTGGCTTTTTAATGGTTTGATTTTGATTTAGATGTATCATGGGTAGGCTTAGGTTGTGGTAAAATGGATCATTAGTCATTTTCTATATATATTGAAATTTATACAAAACAAAAATTAATGCTAGCAACACGACATCTTAGTCTTTTATTTGAAAAAGGAGGTAATTTTTTATTTATTTAGATCAATGGTTGTGTTGACATGTTAACAATTCTATTTAAATATATTTTATAAATTTACTTTGTTGCTTCGTATAATTAGGTATTAATATTGAAATTATATTATATTTATGTTTTGTAATTATGAAAATTAAATTATATTTGAACCATTTATTTCCTGGTGTATTGAGACAATATATTATACTTATAGTTTTGTAATTATTAGATTAAAATAACATTTAATTGGTTTATTTCATTGTTTATTCAATAAGAATAGAACTCCAATTTCATAAAACTCCACTTTCTTTATTTGCCTACTTATGCAATTTGTTATTGAAGCATAATTTAGGGAAAATATTTGAATAAAATGATCTTCCCACAAAATTAGTACAATACCTTTTAAAATGTCGAAGTCAGTAATGTATTGCCTTAATCATATGCAGAACAATTTTATTCATCGAGGAATATTTTCCCATAGGCTTTTACAAACCCTTCATCAAATACAAATTACTTCTTAATTACTTGATGTGTGTTGCAGAATTGAGAATTTGTACTCCTACTCAAAAGTTCATTTAATGTGTCCTTTACCGTGCAAACAAAAATCCACAACGTGCAAACAAAATCTACTTGGCAAATATGGTTATTGTGAGTGTATTTAACGCAGTGGTTGGGATAAATCCCTCAACATTCTTCTCATCCAAAATACTTGACATTATGTTGCTATTGCAGTGACATATTCATCCTCTATTGTTGAAAATGACACTATGAGTTGCTTCTTGGAGGCCCATGAAATGGCTCTCCAACATAAATGGAAAACATATCGTGACGTGCTCATTTTACCATCAACAATTCTTCCCCGGTCATTGTGAGTGTAACCAACCAGCCTAAAAACATTTATAGTTGTGTACAAAATACCATACTCCTTTGTCCCATTGATATACTTTAGAATCCTTTTGGCTATTTTCTAATGTGTTTCCTTGCATGTCTCCATAAACCTCGACACGAAACTTATTGCATACATTATTTCTGGCCTAGTTGCTATCAAGTATAATGTCGTATTGACATTGTTGCTTAAATTTTCTTCACTCAAATTCAACCCCATGACAGTTGGAGTTGGTTTGGACTTGCGATCATGCATATTAAACCTTTCCAGAATATATACTACGTAGTTTGCTTGGCAAATAAAGATACCATTTTTTGTTTGCTTCACTTATATTCCCAAAAAATACCTTAACAACCGCAAGTCAGTCATTTCCAACTCACTTTCCATGACTTCTTTGATACCAACGATGAGGAAATCATCATTGTTTGTAAAAAACCAATCACCTACATATGGGACAGCAACAAGAATCTTAGCATTTCTCTGTTTGATGTAGAGAGTAGGCTAACCATCACATTTGTTGAGCCCATTGTCAAACAAGTAAGCATCTATCCCACTATACTATGCATGTGGTGCTTGATTCATCCCATAAAGAGATTTCCTCAACTTATACACCTGATGTTCTTGTCCTTCAACCTCATGACCAAGTGATTCCACAACATAAAATTCCTCTCTCAGCACTCCATTCAAGAATACTAATTTTACATCTGTTTGACACACTTTTTGTTTGTGTTGCTAGGAAATCAATCCCTATACACAGCATCTCCATCCTCGTAACTGGTGAATATTTCTACACAAAATCTCTTCCATGCTCCTACTTGAGTTCTTTGACAACTAGCCTTGCTTTACACCTTTCAATCTTCCCCTTAATGTTGCTCTTCGTCTTATAGGCCAACTTCACTCCAATGACTTCTTTTCCTTCTGGAAGGTATGCTAACACCCATGTGCCATTATTTTATATTTCTTGTATTTCTTCACCCATTACCACAACCCATTTTTGTTCTTTAACTACATCCTCAAAATGGATATTGTCATCTATATGACAAAACAATGCAAATAAGGAATTTGGACCAACGCTACTATCAAAGTCATTCTTCTCATTAATTTGACTTAAATTTTTGAATTTTTGTCTTCTTGTGCTTGGAGAAGATGGCCTTGATATGTGAGTTGGTGTTGTACTTGAAATAGATGATGTTGTGGGGCTTTCAAGCATGCATGGAGAAGCACTTTCTTGATTGTGTGACAATACCCTATTATTTTCTGACAATATGACTTGTTGATTGCTTTGTTGAGCTTGAATAGGTGTAGAAGGAGTCGCTGTTGATGAATTTATTGGTGTAGTTAATTATTCTTTTTCTTCATGCAGTATACATACTTTCACATTGATTGTATTCTTTGAACTTTCATCCCATGCTTCCTCTTCTATGAATTACACATCTCTGTTGATTATGAACTTCTTGGTTAATCAATTGTCGATCTTGTATACCTTGGATTCATCACTATATACAACAAATATTTATTTCTCCCCGTTCCCATTAAATTTCATCCTTAACTCATGGGGTACATGGGCATATTTCAAACATCCAAACACTCTCATGTGAGTGACACTATGCTTTCTTCAACTCCACGTATCTTCAAGAATCACATTCTTAGCACTTTTGGTTGGACACCTATTAATGATATATGTTGCACAAGCGACAACTTCAACCCAATAATCATTTGGAAAATCATTTTCCTTCAACATACTCCATGCCTTTTACATAATGGTCCTATTATTTATTTGTGAGACACGATTTTGCTGACATGTATACCTTGTTGTAAGTATCTTGTGAATTCCATGCTCCTTGCAAAAGTGTAGTAAATTATTTTAGATGTATTAAACAGCTATATCAATCCTCAAGACTTTAATGTAGTGTCCACTTTTCTTCTCAAGAAGAGCTTTTTATTGGTGAAAATGTTCAAACACTTCAATTTTCTGTTTTAGGAAGCATACCCATATCTTCCGTTTGTAATCATCTATGAAGGTAAACAAATAATAGCTTCCACCAATTTATGGTGTTTGTATTGGTCCATATAAGTATGAATGGACAATATCCAAAGGTGAATTTTCCCTTATTGACTTTCATGCTAGAAATGTGTCTCTATGTTGCCTGCCCAGGATGCATCCATCACATAAGCTGTTTAGTTTTTCAAATACTGGAAATACCTTAACCATGCCTTTCCTAAGAAACAAATTTAAACCTCCAAAGTTGAGATGACCAAATCTCAAATGCCATAACCAATTTCCATTTTTAACCTCTTCTTGAAGGTTTTCTTGTGTGACAACTACTCCATTTGTTTCATCCTCTTGTGAATTCATTGACAATTGTGCTTCGGCACCTTCTTCCTTCAAATTTGATTTTATCTTTAGGGAAACATTCCATTGCTTGTATTCTAAGATTTTGCAATCATTCTCATTGGAGACTTATCCAAACTTGTTCACTCATCATTTTTGAAAAAGACGGTGTACGCCTTTTTCATGTGATGTCCGATTTTCATGAGGTTATTCTTCAAACCAAGCACAAAATAAATATAAAAAATGTACTTCTTATCCCCCTTCTTTGTTAGAATATTAAATCTTCCTTTTCCCATGAAAAATACTTTGCTATTAGTCCCTAATGTCACTTTCAATTTTATACTTTCATCTAAATTAGAAAGCATTTCAATGTTCCATGTCATGTTGTTATTTCACCCTCAATCTATAAACCATACATCACTTTGTTTTACTTTTTCTACGTTTCCAACTAAAGATATTTTATCTTGGTTATCATTTTCCTTTGTGAAATTTACACTTGGTTTGTTACTTAATCATGTTTATTATTTCTACATTCATTTGCATAATGGTCATACATCTTACAATAATGACATTGAACATGAGATTTATCATACCTATGACCTTTTGCTTGATACTCACTTGGGCCTTCACTTGAATTTTGATTTCTTCCCCTTCAGCATGAGTTTGAAGCGTTGCTTCTTCCTCCTCTATGTGGGCCATCTTCCTCTAGGATATGATATTCCTCTGCCTCTACCTTGACCAAATGAAACTTTTGTCTTGAAGGAATGCTCTAGTGAGTAGTTTGTTTCTCTATTCAATATATGTTAATCAGAAATCAATAATTCATGAAGCTCATCCACTAAAGACTATGAGAGAGCCTTTGTCTCTTCTATGGCCACACCAGTGGCATCGAATTTTGCTGGCAGGCTTCTCAAAATTTTCTCAACTATTCTCCTTTCCTCAAGTGCCTCACAATGAGACCTTATTTGAATAACTAGTCCAATTACATGTGTAAAAAATGAGTCTACACTATTTAACTCTTTCATAGAAATTATCTCAAAATATTTGCTTAACAATTGTAGTTTAATGTCTTCACTTCTGTGACACCAAGTAGGGTGTCTGGAGGGTGTCCCATGATTTATTAGGGTCTGTTTTTGTTTCAATCCTTGGGAAAATACATTCATGAACTACTTGAAAAACATTAAAGATGGCTTTTGAATCCTTCTTCCTATTTTCCTTCAACAAATAATTTTTTTCTTATGACAAGCCATTGTATGCTCCTCCATGTTCTAGTTCTTGGAACCCATTATCCACCAAACCCCAAATACCTTGAGAGTAAAACATATCCTTCATTGGAATAAGCCAATAGTATTAATTTTCCCCATTGAACTAAGGTATATGAGGATTATTCGGGCTTGTGCTCGATGCTTCAATTTCTGAGTGTCAAAAGAGCTTTCTTACTATTGGTAAATATGCTCCAAAAATATTTCTTCAAAACAACCTTTTAATTTCCAATAGAAACACTTGTTTTTACACTAATAGAGTTTTTAACTTGGTTTAATACCACGTGAAATAATTTATATGGGGGAAAGGGGAGGAGTTTTATTAGAAAAATGAGAGAGAGAAATAACACAACAAATTACCCTTCATGTCTTATTGAATTCAATGGGTACATATTTATAGCATATATATTAATGGCTATGACATATTTAGACAATTGATACAACTCGTGCATAGGAAAAAAAATACCGCTAGATTTACACCTAGGGACTCATGAAGACAACCAGAGATGACATGGAAGAATTACTTCCAACACCATCCCTTAATTCTTACATGCAAAAAATATATAAAATAGGTATTACAACAATGAATGAATCTATCTCTGACTCGTCTTCATTAGCACTCACATCCACTCTAGAATCTTCCAGGCATCGGTCTTTCACCACCACACGTTCGAGGTCTCACTTTACCTCCATTTAAAATTTAACCACTTCAAATCATCCTTTACATTCTTTGCAGAATTGATGCTTCTCAACCTTGCATAGTGAAACAGGCCAGTCTTGATACTAAACCATCCTATGGAACTACCACCATATGTAAATTCATGGTCCTATGTAGCCTTCATCAGTTATCTATTTATATCATTAAGAAGATTAGGTTTGGTGTGCTAAAATTCCTTTTCATATTATGTTAAATATGCTTGATGATTCGTGAGATTGTTTGCAAGTTTAAACATCAGTTTTTTAGTGTTTTTGTGTAATTGTTATGTGGAAATTAACATTAAAAGATGACTAGAGAACAACAAATGATAGACATAAACAACACTATAAAAATTATCACAACAACACATGATGAAGGAGGTCACCCATCCTGGGCTACATCTCCTTCATCCAGCTTCCAATGGCTTGGTCTTCTCAATTATGCTCAAAAGGGTGAATACATCAGTTTAAAATTTTCAAAATGCTCTCAAACCTATTCCAATGGATCAAGGATCCCTAAAATTGTTTGTGTAGCTTCTTTCTACTCCTAATTTGGTCAAACATTGCAGAATTTATGGCCTTTCCCAATATTCTCCTAATTGCACACCAAATTCACCAAAATTTGGCATCATCCTATAATTTCGCCCGCAAAAGACGGTAACGGAGCATTGTTTTGGTGAAATTCTAGCACAAATTGTGGGAACCTTATTTTTTCTTCTATGACCTTACATCTCAAAACTATGGCCAAGTCGGGGGGGCATGTGCTCATAGCTAAAGCCAATATCCATCCCTAGTTGTTCGAGCCCCCACTCCACCTTCCCAGTGGTCACATGTGGTGGTGTTTGAACTCGCTACTCCTACACCCAAACTATGCTGCATTAAATTTTAAAGAGAACTTGAAGCCCATTGTGGTTAAGAACTTCTCCATGGCGTTTTTGTAAATGGATTTGGTGTGTGTTAGGAGGTCACGGGTTCAACCCATGCTTCCCCTTTCCAGACTATAACCAAGTTTTTGGTTGCCTCATGGTACGCCACGTGGCATGCATTGGGTGTGGAGCCTGATTTTATCCTTTATTCAGAGGTATCGCCACATTGGACCCCATTTCGTAATGTGGCAGAAACATAGTTCATTTATGCATTCCATGAAGGGGGTCCAGTGGGGGGGTGAAGATGATTCTTTAGATCCCCTCGTGGAGATGGATCTGGGGCAACACCTGTGAAGCTAAAAATATATGTAAAACTACCTTGTAAATGTTGTAATTTCATAGTCAATCTAGGTCATTCATTAGGCTGAAATACAACAATAGAAGTTATGTTTAATTTATGGTTTGTTTCTCCATGGACATAGCCAAAGTTATGTGAACCACATATATCTATGTCTCTCTTAGTATTATGTGTTTCCTTTGTTTATATTTTTTCAATATATTATATGTGTTCCATTGCTCTGTAATATATAATTTTCTAACAGTGGCCCTCGGTTGGGCCACATGTGAGCCTATGGTTGACCACCCCACCAACCAAACAATGTTGCATAAATTCAACCAATAAGAATGTTCTATTTAGCATGATACCATTCACCAGAGACCTCGTTGACCAAGTAAATTAGCATATAGTCACCACCATGTCAGTAGTATGGACTGGTGACTAGGCTATCCATTTTTTTGAAAATTCTCATGTTTGAGGAAGTGAAGAGAACTCATTTCTGGAGTCATAAGGAGTATGTTTCTTGCGAAACGAGCTACCAAAGATTCAATATGACCAAAACTATATGATCATCCTAGTTCCATACCAATCTAGCAACTTTTAATTTTTAGCTATTTTTTTTAGGACCTGGTCATTCCTCCCCACTAGAAGCCTTTTAGGCCCAAAAATATTACTTTCAATTTTCTAGTAGGTGAGGGTACAATTCCCACACATTTCCTATCTCTGTCCATTTGGCCTTTGAAGGATTTGTTCCCTTGAGCCCAACTCGAATGTAATCGACATTCCCTCATTTTGAAGACCTTGCTCTTCTATCAAGAATGGTGTCTTGCTATAGTTTAGCAACGTGTTCATGAGAAAAATTCTCTATGGAAGGAATTTGGTCATTTTCTCCTTGATCTTCAAGAAAGGCAGGCTCATAGAACCTTAAGGTATTAACATTAAAAACAACATATATTTGTATATATGCAGGTAAATCCAACCTGAAGGCATTGTTACCAAGCCTTTCCAAAATTCTGAATGGACCATATCTGGTTTTCATACCTTTCTTTGTAGCTGCCTTGGTTCTTTTCAAATTGTTCCTGAACTCTTTGGTGTACCAATTGGATTCATTTAATGAACTTTATTTCTTTCCCTATGTCACTATCACCATCAATAACATCTCTCCCAAAAATAAAATCTAAAGGAGTCTTAAACAAGTATCCCAAACATGCCTCAAATGGTGATGTTTGAGTTGAAAAGTGCTTGGCTCGATTTCAAGCATGTTGAATATAATGAAAATTTTCATCCTGTAACCTAGGATTCTTGCCTTAATACACATGAAGAAGATGTATCATTTTCTTGTTCATCACCTCTATTTAACCATTTTTTTGCAGATGAAAAGTTGTAATATTTTTGAATCTGGTGTCCATGAATCCCCACAAGATTGACCAAAACTACCCAACAAAGCTAGAATCTCGATCACTAACAATGGATGGGGGCAATAGGAAATGAACCCATATATTCTAAAAGAATAACTAAGCAGTTTGTTTAGTTTTAACTTTCTTCTTACATAGTATCAAAATACACATTTTTTTGAACCTATCGACAACAACGTACAAATAATCATGACCTCTTTTTTACAATGTGAGACCTCCTACAAAATCCATAGGAACATGCTCCCATGGTTGAGAAGGAACCAGAAGAGGTGTGCATAATCCTAACTTCCTATTGCTAGGCTTACTCACTACAAATAATGAACATCCTTTAATAAAATGTGACACACTTTCAAGAATATGAGGACAATAACAATACCTATGGAGATGTGCCATTATCCTACTTACACCGAAATTACCAACAATATGGGAAGTGTGTGCCTCTCTCATAATATTCACTCGTTCTCCATGTGAAATACAAATCTTACAAAGATGGTAAAACAAGTTATAATTCAAATGAACATCCAATTCATCTGCTTGGTTATCTTTATTCAAGCTTGCATAAATATCTAGAAATTCATTGTCTAATGCATATTTCTCGATAAAGATTTCATGCAAAAAACAATTATTCTTGAGTGAAGTAGTTGACCAATAATAGGCCTAGAAAACATATCAACAACTTTATTGTAGATACCTTTCTTATACCTTATTACCAAGTGGAATTGTTGAAGAAAACCCATCTATCAGAAATGCCTTGATTGTTGCAACTTTGATTGAGATTTGAAGTATCACAATGGTTGATGATGAGTGTGAATGATTGTTTCCTTACCCATCAAGCAGTTTTTCAATTTTTCACACTTTGCACCAATGCATACAATTCCTTGCCATATGCAAGATAATTAATCACTACACTATTGAACGTTTTTGAATGAAATCAAATAGTCTTACCATGTTTCGTGAAGACAACACCCATGGCAGAGTGACTTGCATTAGTCTAAATCTCCAATAAATGTCTCAAGTTTGCAAGTGAAACTACTCGAGATGAACTTATCTTTTACTTCAATGCTTCAAAGGCCCTTTTTTGTTTTCCTTTGCACTAATATTTTTTTTTCACACTTGTCAATGCATGCAAGGGAGCTGCTATAGAAGAAACATTAACAATGGATTTCCTCCAAGATTGGGCTACCCCAAAAAAATTCTTACCTCATTAACTATCTTGGGCCTTGGCCAATTCAAAATGAAATCAACCTTGGAGGGATCTATTTTCAACTCACCTCCTCCAATAGTGTGACCCAAGTAAACTAAATAAGTTTTTCCAAACTCGCACTTTGACATATTTAGATACAATCGTTCTTTCTTTAAGACATCAGGTACTTTTCTCACATGCATGGCATGTTCATCAGAAGATTTAATAAAAATTAAGATATCATCTAACTACACTATGAAAAAATCATTAAGAAATGGCCTCAACACATCATTCATCACACACATTTAGGTACTAGGAGCATTACATAAACCAAAATGCACAACTAGCTATTCAAACAAACCTTGTTTTGTTTTGAATTTGTCTTCCAAATGTCTCCTTTGGCAATTATAATTTGATGATAGCACATCCTTAAGTCCAAATTAGTAAAATAATTTGTATCTTTCAATTGATCATGTAAATCATCTATTATTTGCAGTGGGTAATAGTTGTTTACTGTAATGTTGTTCAATGCATGGAAGTCCACACACATGTGCCATGTTCGATCCTTCTCTGTTACCAAAAAAATATAAGAACCACATGGTGAAGAAGGTGAACTGATGATATTTTTATCCAACAACTCTTCAATTTTATTTTTAATTTCTGTACTTTCCATGAGTGACATCATGTACGTGCCAATGTAGGAAGAGGGCTATTTTGTTGCAACTGTATCTCATGTTGGATTCCTCTCTTGGGAGGTAATCCTTTTGGTTCCGGAAACATCTCATCATATTGTTTAACTAAATTAACCAATTCATATTCCAATCTTGAATCACAACCTTGAAAAGCATCATTATCCACAGTATTCTTTAGTTTGACCATTAGAAGAACAAAGTTCTTGCTCGAATTCACAAGCCTTTCATATGCTCCACATTAACAGGCGAAAGGTTTAGTTTCTTGGTTTGAGCTCTCACAATATATTCTACTATATCCTTGAAAAAATGGTATATGTTTTCCTATCTATGTAAGATAGCTTTTATATCACAAAAATATGAGACACATAAGACTATAATTGTGCAGAGTCACACACCCATCCAAGTGTATATGGTTTCTAATTTGGAATGGTTTCCATGTTTAAAATTTTGACAATGTTTTCATACATAACATTGGCTTGAGAGCCACTGTTGAAAAGTGTATCAATTTTGCTATATTTTGTGATCACCCTTATGTGAGAAAGGCCTATCTTGTTCCTTTCATTTGGAGTTTCATTGTGTGAATTTGAGGTACTAGTGCTAGAAATGGATTCTTTTCCCTTCATAACCATGGATGTAATTTTAGTTTCATAACTTGAATTGGATCCCAAATCTTGTTGAGTGGTTGTTGTAGTGTTTTCTTCTCAACTATGTACAAAACAGTCGACTTAAGATTGTGGATGAAAATCAATCTTCACAATATAAATCGGTGCTAAACTTTGTAGATCCGTGGCAACTCATAGAAGCAAAACCTGGCAAAGTTTGGATCTATGCCACAATCATAGTTAAATCAGAAAAGTGAAGAGTAATAACTCCAATCACCTAATGGAAACCATATACGTAACTAGTAATTTTATTATAACACTTGCGAAGGGAACAAATAAATGTTACGAGTCCCCCTCTATGGGATGGGTTCTTTTCTATCCTCAAATGCCTTGAGCTTGTGTAGAGTATCTCTCCTCTATAATGTGTAAACCCAACAAAAATATGGTGTGCGACAATCAAAATAATTAGATTTACAACACTGAGTGCAATAGTCAAAATAATCAAAAGTGAATAATGAATGGAAAAACATTCTATTTATAACAAAATATTGAGTTATCCTCGAGTAATGAGCAATAATAAAATATTACTGATGCCATTCTTGGAATAACCACCTTGAATATTTTATTATATTCCTTGAGGAGGGAAAAAGTATTTAAACTTTTATTTAGAAATAATGAATAAATAAATGATTTATTTATCATCTCAAGGAATTAATTAAGGTCTTAATAAAAGCACTTCTTGCTTGATATAATATATAATCCTAATATAATAATTATTATTATATATAATATAATATATAATTAATATATATATATATATATATAATTAATATATACATATATATAAATATACCTATACTATACTATATTATAGGTCCTATAGTACATTAACATAAGAGTATATGTATATTATACATATATACCTATTATACCTCACCCACAATATTGTAGTAGCATATCCTCCCCTTGAACTGGGACTAAGTTGACTGCCCATGGCAAAGTGCTTTTGTCCCTCACAAATGAAAGTTCAAATATTACCCAATTGGGATTAACATTATTCAATTTCCAATTTTCCTACTTTAGTTAGGCACCTACCTTTTGAGGGGAACTCCACTTGTTCTAGATATAGACTCTATTACACGTCGTATGTTTACCATAACACTAATTTGGGCTTCATTTGTTAATTACATTTATTAAGAGTTACTTTGGATTGTTAAAATATTGATGCCAAAGGAATCCTAGGAAGAGCCATAAAAAATGGCGGTGTAAGTTTTCTAAGATTAGGCTTTAAAAAATGGCATGGTGTAACTTTTGTAAGTAATTTTTTGGGGTATAGATTTCTTGTAAGAAATGACACTGTAACTTTTCTAACTTTCCATTTTCTTATACAGAAGTATTTTTTTAGGTACATATTTGATGTCAAAAATGGCAATGTAACTATTCTAAGTTTCGGCTTTAAAGAATGGCATACCATGACTTCTTTAAGTTTCACCTTCAGAGTTTCAAAGCCAGTTTGTTATTCGCAAGAAGCTTTTTTGGGCTTATATTTTTTAGATTTACTTTTAAATTCAAAAATGGATCTAACGTCCTCAAAGTGTTAGAAAACTAGCTGTGGTGGTCATAAGGGAGTAGTCACGTTGGGGGAAAAAGGTGTTGAGAGGGTTACCTACCAGTAAGGTTGATATTTATATATATATTATATATTATATATTATATATATATATTTATTTATTTATTTATTTAATTTATTCTGGGGAGGGTTAGGGGCAGTAGTTTTTGAGAAGGTTAGGGTTGATAAAAATGAGAATTTGGGGGTTGCCCAAAATCCCAAATTCTTTAAAAAATCTTGATCCTGGACCTGTGGGTTATGGGTCCACTCAATCTTTTGAAAAACCTTTTAATTAATTCACTGTGGATCTTCATTAAAATCGATCATCCGCTGCCTAAGGCAACGATCTTCTGATTTGAGGATAACACACTTTATCTGACCAAAACAAAATGCACTGTCAAAAAAAAAAAATTACTAACAGTCAATGGTTCCAAAATCATTGTCAGTCGGGTTCTCCTATTCCAGCTTCGCAAAGCCCGCGTCCAGTCTTCCATCCATTTTTCTCTCCGTCAAGATGTCAAAAATCCCGCAAATTTCCTGTCAATATAAAGGGTTTGCAATCTGCATAAGCAAGTACGCATTACAACGGTGGAGCCCTGGGCATTTAATACAAAAACGCCATGATTTATAGCTGAGTCGTTTTCACGCTTAAGGATCTTTTTTTAGTGAAATTGGGATTTTGGGCAACCCCCAAATTCTCATTTTCATCAGGTGGTATCAGAGTAGTAAAAGATTCTGCAGAACGAGGAACGAGGTACAGTTGTGTTAAAGATGGGAGTTTATGGTCTTGCTATTGTGCAGATGGCGGCAGCTGAAGGTGAGAAGATTTGCAGCAACCTAGAGAAGGATGCCAAAAGACCGAGTGTGGAGGGCTTGGTGAGGTATCGTGTAACAGAGGAGGCTGTTACTGCAGAGGTTGGTTGCAGTGAAAGGAATGCAGTGGATAAAATTGCTAAAGACCAGTAGAAGCATATGACCAGGAGGTCATAATTTTTGTGCTTTGGGGAGTCTGATGCAGGCAGCACCTAGCAACTAAACAGCAAGCGTGGATCGGCGGATCAGCAATCAGAGAAAAGCTTGTTTTAAAGCAGAAAAGTGAATTTGAAGCAGATAATTTTAAAGCAGTAAGATGGATACAACCATGCACGCTTTGGAGAGCTTTCATTGTAGAAACTAGGAGAAAAATCTTATTCAATTCTTCCTCATGCAGTTATATAAATGTAATGTGAATGGGTGTGAGATATTATTCTTATTGTGAGAATAGTGACGTGAGCAGAATGTAGTGCGATTGTGAGCTGGGTTTTAAGGCTGAAATGCCTTAGCCTGGAAGATATTTTGTTTGTTATTATATTTATTTTAATATATATATATATGAAACGTGTTCTAGTATTGTGTACGCCTACGCCCGTGTGTATGGTATAATTAAGTTAAATCTTGTGTTTAAGCTTGTTGATCCAAATATCATGTGTCTGTTATATGTAAATGTTTGTTAAAGACAACATGCAGCGCAGAGAAAGATTTTGATGATGATGGAGAGATGAATGCTCTACCAGCGAAGAAATCACGAAGGAAACAGGCTCCAGGATCTTGTTTTTTAGAGAAATTGGGATTTTGGGCAACCCCCAAATTCTCATTTTCATCAAGGGTGCACTCCAAATTTTTAGTGGACTCCAATCTAGGATGCCAAATGCAGTTACTAATTTTTATTTATATATATTTTTTTATTTTTTTCGTAATTCACCATAAACATGAATAGTAGGTTAAAATATAAAAAATATAACTATTACTAACTGTGAAATTAGAATTACAAAATAAAATACTAAAGTGCTATCTAATCATCATTGTTCAGCACAAACACACATCCTCCTAATTAGTTGAGTAAGAGAAATCCATCTCCATTAATATATATAGATATAGTAAATTCTCTATCCATATAATAATATATTATAGGACTATCATTATGATTTAATAATAGTATTATATTATATTATAATGGTAATATATATAGATAATAATATATTAGGCACTCATAATACCATATATGCATATATTATTAAGATATAATATCCTTCTAAGAATTTTAACTAGCAATAATACTATATACATATATCTATATTATTTATAGGATATAGTACTTATATAATTAGTTATCATATATTATATATATTATAGTAATATATGTCATATATATATTGAATAATATATTGATATATATCTAATACTATTATATATCTATATCCTATAATAATAATGTACATTATATCTACATATAATATAGAGGCTTAGTACTAATGATATATGATATAAGGTATATTTATATTAGCTATATCATTTTCTATTTATATTTTTCCATCCTAGAGTTTCTTTACTCAAATCCTTGGCCTCCAACTCTTACATCAACTTAAACCATTATTATATGATCAAAGACATAATAACCAATTTGCCTTCTAAGAAAGGTATAACACCATACTCAAGACTCGTCAATTTCATCTCACCATGATATTTCTCTAGCCTCATAGCCAATAAGGAAATGAATTTAAAATCATGTAAGGTGTTAACTCCATTGTCCATGTCTTCTATTAGGTTAGAAAATATAGTAGTTCAACAAGATCGATCACAATTCTCATCGTGAATCGAAACAACTCAATGTCCTTCTCTTACCATCAACATGTGTAACACTCCCATATCAAACTACCAGAAAAACTAACCACCATAAACCATTCAAAAACCATTCACTAACTATTATATATATA
>APFE030271281.1:0-12023 GCA_000404065.3 Pinus taeda | reverse complement strand
TACTTTAAGCGTCGATTTTATGGCTTTTCTTTAAGACAAAAGGTAGTGGAGATGAAACTGATGATGTGTAGACTCGACTCAAATCCACTAAAAAGATGCACCTAGGATGATTTACACTACTTTTCTTTTTCAATGAATTCCCTAATTAAGAGAGTTGGAGAATGAAAACTTTTGATAAAATCAACTTTCTTAATAGACAATCAAAGAAACAATCTCTTTATCTTTTCCAAGCATACAACACATGACCACTCATTACTTGCACGAAAATTCCTTTCTCTTTCAAAAACTTCAAATGCTACTTAAAACAAACTTTTCAAAGGAGATGTTTTTGTATTTTTCCTATTTAACAAAGCATATAAAACTAATTCTAACAAAAAGCAATCTCAAAATTTATAAAAATCTATGAAAAACTCACTCAAAAGCAAATGAAAAGGAAATTTACCTAAAAGCAAATCTAACGAGGGCAAAAGCCTACTAAGATAATTCCAGGTTGTTTTACTCGGCAAACATCAAACCAAGGACCAGCTCATGCAGAATCATAAACCAGTCAAAAACAAAAATCAAACTCTTTTGTTCTTTTTCTCAAGAATGAAATTCACAACTCAATCAACAAGCTTCTTCGAAATTCCACAAAGAGACAACACAAAGGTAGGTTGCTCACACAGGTAGACTTTATGACAGGTCCGACTCCTAAGAAGACTGATAAAACCTGAGAGATCCAAGATTTCACAACTTCTAAAGTCAAAGTCACTACAGGACCAATGCAAAAATCAAACCCTAGGGCTAGAACTTCTATGAATTTCACTAAAACTCTTGACGCTAACGAAATAAGTTCATGTGAAGATCTCTGACAGATAACCAGTGGATCTGGGTAGTAAAAACTAATTAAAGACAAAATCTAAGAGGAAAAATGGAAAAAATGGAATTTTCTCAATTTTTTGACAGGGTACGCAGGCAGCCTGTTTGCACAGGTGCGTGCACGCTTTATGTACAAAGCTGCAGTGCATACAGGTACGCACTGTGTTCAACTCAGAGGGTGCGTACTACTGGAAAAACCAAGAAAAACTAAAATCTAACTTAACCCTAAGCTAGCCCACCCAAATACACAGTCAAACAGCCAAAAACCAGAAAAGAAGTGAATTTTGTCATATCAAAGTTTCACACAAAGGAAAAATGATTCACATCAATGGAGTTCCCCAGTGGAGTCGCCATTTTGTCATGCAGAAAGAGTTAATTTTGCGGACAAAACCAACCTCCCGAGAAGCTTAAGGCTTTCTAGTGACAAACAAGACAATTAAGAACAATCCTTCTCTAAATATGCTTTTACCAGATAAGAAATCAAGTGTTTAGATCCTACCTGTAGTCCAACGCTGTTGTAGTAGTCGAGCCTCGTCGATCCGGATGAGCTCCTCCTTCTCTTCGAAACCTACATTCACTAACACTCAAACGATTAAATAGCACCTGAATATCTCATAAAATAAAACATATTCAACATACAGACCAAGGAGTATATGAAACAACTCCTTAATAACAAATTGTTGAGAAGAATGGACTTATTTGTATTAATAGGAAACAAAAGAAACCATTACAACCTGAGCCTTGGTGTTGTGCAAGTCCCTCCCAGGGTCCAGCAAGAGTTTTCCTTTACTTTGATAAGCTCACCCACTTCCAAATGAAACAAGAAAGGGTAGGAATCTCTCCTCACAAGCTTCTACAAGGAAGTCCTAATTCCAGCAGCATCTACCCTTTGGAATATTCAGCTTTCAACCTCCCTCCTTCTGGACCAATGCCTATATTTATAGGGTTCTAGAGGAAGTTAATCAAGTCCACCATCAATGGGATAAGCCCCTCTTTGGATGGGGTAGCTCCCCTCTTGATGGGATAAGTTCCTCCTTCATAGGGATACATGAACCATCTGGAGGCGTTCAATACACGTCAAACCATCTTCTAGAATGCTCTAGATTTGACCACAAGTAACTTTTTTAAGATGAAACTCACACCTTTTGACCTTTACAGGAGTACGTACCCACCCCTTTACATACAGAGCGTACAAGTACGCATGTATTATGAACTTGGGATGCGTACATGTAGGTAAGGTTGAGAGAAACTGCGTACTCAGAGATAAATATATTTTTAAATACTTTCTCTCTTTCTTGAAGTTTGACATGGAGAGCAGAGGTATGAGACTTGCCAAGGAGAATAGTATGACTGTTGATGGAGCCATACTAACTGCAAATAGTCATGGTGACAAATTTTAGTGTAACAACCCCTGTTAACCTTTGTTCATCTCACCATGGTAAATAGTCCAAAATTTAACTTTTACCAAAGATAAAATTTACAAAATTTATAACATGTCTTCCCACCATTTTTGCTCTGGCAGTTTGTGCTTTTGAAGTTTCTTAGAGTTTCATCAATCTCTGTATATCTGAAAAAGTTAGGCTGGATGGTGAATAAGTGCTTTACCTCATGTTCAATATAAAATAAGTTCTCTAAGCTATCATAGAGAACTCAGCCTGTGGGGAGTGCTTTCACTCATGATGCACTTGTCGATGAGCTAGCTTGATTGCCAACATACTTATTCAATTTATCTACATAATCAATATGTTTCATTAATCTGTCATTAATGACCAAAGGACTTGGTAGCCCTTTACTCTGCAAAACTGTGAACTTCTCCATGAAAGAATTGATTTCCACCTGCACATCCTAGCACCTTCTCTCTAAGTTTTGCATCAAAGTTCTCTTGGTTAGAACCCTTTTGATTTCCAAAATGGTGTCTGCCCTGTTAGAGATGCCAAGTTCTTCCAGTTTTTCTCTATTTCTGTTATTCAAAAAATGTATAAGTCTATTGGCTTCATCTGGCATTTTATCCAACTGTGCTCTTGTCTACTGAATTGCTCCATGGGCTGTTTTTACTAAGTCAATCTACTCATAGATCACTTGGATAGATGGCCACAACTCATTAATAGACTGAATTATGTTAGCCCAAAGGATTTTCTCGATCTCTGCCAAGGGCTTATCAAAAGTGAGCTCTTGTTTCAATGTTTTCACTTTACTTTCTAAGGCTTTAATCTCCCTAGTTTTTTTCGCAACACTTATTTTGGAGATATCATAATTTCTCTCTGCCTTAGCCAATTTCTCTTTTACCTATTTCAACTCTGTAACTTGTAATCTCATTTCTTCCATGGCCTTTATCAATTCTTCTGTGCTTAAATTAGCACTGTTGCCTAGTGTTGTTTCTGTTGTTGATGTACCTGTTGCAATTGTACCTGTGATTACCTCTGCTATTCCTGCTGGGACATTTGGAGCTAATGATGTCCCAAGTGTAGAGGGGACCGCAGTTGAGATTATGGGAATTACCTCTGGAGGCTGAGAGGTCGACTCTCCCTGCTTTTCCTTCAGTGCTTTTTCTAATTCCTACTCTATATCATTCAATCTTTCATTAAGTTTCAAGAGTGGGTCCATCATCTCCTCTTCAGATTCTGTTGTATAACTTCTGCAGTTTGTGGATAACTTGAGGGAGGTAGCTTCAGCTATTTCCTCAAGGCAGCAATGTCCTCTTCTTTTTTCTTGATTAGTGCCTTTGTGCCTTTAGCATCTTTGGGATCATGTCCCAATCCAATAATGATTTCTTCTAATGATTTGATTCTATTATCCTTGGCTAGAGAATAGGCTTTCCCTAAATGTAATTGAGCAGTTATATTGTCCAAGGAATTTTGTAACTTTTGCGCCAGCATTGCTTTGTCATTCAGTGTGGAATAGACCATTTCCCCAGTCTGCTTGTGAAGCTTAGTCTGGTCCATAGAATGAATATATTTGGCTAGGACCTCCAAGTTTGTTCTAATGTAATCTTCTACTAACTGGGGTTGCTGCACCTTTGGCTTACAGTAACTCATTAACATTTTTCCTTCTTTAATGTTATAGATTGACATTAATCTCTGCTAGTTTGTGGGGGCCATTTTCAAATACTGTCTGTAAATTTGAAGTCTAACGGGATCATTTCTGGCTTTTATCTCTGTGAAGGTCTTCTTGATGTCTAAGGCCTGTTTTCTTTGTGGCCTGAGGGATGACACTTCTATGCTGTGTTGTCTTTCTAACTCTTGCATATGTGAGCTAGCAGATGTTCCTCCCACTGTAAAAGTTTGTTGGATAGCTCTTTCTTCTCTCTGGCTATCTACAGTTTCTTCAATTATTTCCTCTTCTGACAGAGGGTTCAGTCTTTGCTTCTTTTCTCCAGGCTCTTCTATAGGTCCACTAATAGGTGTGGTGGCTTCTCTGTCTCTCTTTTTATTTCTTTCATCATTTAGAGGAGTTTGCAATGCTGGAATTTCTGCAGCTTTAGTTTTGGGCTGGAGGAATTTTCACTTGACTCTATTCTTTGGACATTCCTGGCTAATCTGTCACTGTAGGTTGCTCTGTGGTCTCTATTTCTTTGCCTTTGGATATAGTTGGTATGTTGGCTTCCTGTGAAGACTATTGAGAAGTTCTAGCAGAGGATGTACTAATTTCTGATCTTTGAGGCAACTTGAATGGTACTTGTCCAAAAGAGTCCAGGTCAAAGGTCTTTTCAAGATCTCTCATAGCATTTTCCATTTTTTATTGCTCACTAATATCTTCTATTAGGGTTCCTTCTACCCATTCATCCTGATTTGCAAACTGCTCAATTTCTAGGATCCTATGATGTATATAAACTGATAGCATGTTCTTTGTTCTTCTGTCACAGATAAAACTGTTGGGGTCATATGGCACCCACAAAAAACTCTTTTTTAACCTAAGGTGGTCTTCTAAAATCTTCTCAGCTTCTTGCCATGCATCCCTAGAATTGATGACATAAGGGCCTAGCTGGTTCTTTATTCTTAACTGGGCCTTCTTCTTTGTAGCACAAAAATGGACTAAATCTACATTTATAATCTGTCTAAAATACTCTAGTGCAAACAATCTCATGGGGACATACTTAGGTAACTTGAAAGGGTAAAGTTCGAACCCATACATTCTAATTTCTGTGTGATTATTGTACAGGTACTAGTCACCTATCCGGTATTGCTTTGAGAGCTAGAGAATTTTCTTCATGTCACCACTGATCCTAGGAGGGGAACCTATTATCAACAGAGAGGTTGTTGGATGTACAAATAAATCAATAAAATCATTATAAGTATAAGAGGACTCCAGGGTATTATGAAAGATTGAACTCCAAAAATTCCCAGACCTTCGATTTTTTTTTTGAGTCCAATTTCCTGATGGGGAAAGGAAAGCTCTCTAGCTGATGATATAACAAAAGATCGTATATAAAAGATGTGTATTTGAAAATTCCTTCCCTATCTAAATTCAGGAATTGATCATGGATTTTGTTGGCAATAAAAGTGGCATAGTCATATCTGATAGCAGGGGGCTATCCTGGAGTAAATATTGATAATAGAACTAGGGTGATATCATCAACATATTCACTGGAATTAATTCCCATGATCATGGATATCATGTCAACAATGATTCTACCAGTTTCAGTGAAAAAGGTCTGCAGATAAGGAGGTGGACCTTTGGGCTAGTAGTTTGGTAACAAGGAGGCTTGAGTAATGCGGTTTATTTCTGATTGAGACAACTGAAGGGATTTTTCAAGTAGATATCCCAAGGAAAGAGGAGCATGGGGCTGAGTGGAGTGGAACTTTATCATTTCATTGATGGATTTAGTAGTTATGGGAAAAAGAACAATTTGGGATGGGGACATAAATGCTCTATGGACTGGGTCATAGTTGGCATAGCAATGATGAATTATCTCTGGGAAAACATGGACTTGGGGGAGGAAATACATGGGAATGTTGGATTCCCTTAGTCCAAAAATGTCAGACTTATTCAGGTGACTATTTCTGATTTGGCAGAATATTTTAAGATGGTTACTATCACCAGATAAATCTTTTATTTGAAAATATTTATCGGCCAGGGGTAGATAATCTAAGTCTTTATGGGGTGCATTCATGGGCATGACGTTCACGGCTATAGGGGCTTCCATATTTGGTTCTTATGTATTCAAAGTGGAATTCGGGTTTTCTGTGGGAAAACAGACCAAACAACAGATTTGGGGTCTTTTTATGACATTTACAGACTTTTCTTAACTTGAATTTGGCCTTCTTTGGTAGAATTCTCAGTAAAAATTGCAATTGCAGGGTTACAGGGTAAATTGGATAAATACCTGTATTACAGAGGAAAATCGTACAACGACAGGTTGGTTGACAGGCTGCAGATCTCATTAGTGTAGTCTTTCTGGTCAGGGGGTGGTTGAGATACTGGAACAATGGACTCAGTCGTTATTTTGCATGGGAGCTCAGGATGCAGAAAACTACAACGAAAATGACATTTTATTATTTATTTAATGAATCTCAGGTTGGTGGGTCTTTTTGCATTTATTTGGTGGATGACATAAGTGTGATGTGACGCTTTGTCATTATGTGGAGGGTGGTAAGCGGTTCGCATCGCACCGCTTTTGAGGCTAGGCGGTTTTGGGCCAGGAGCGAGCGATCATATTGGCAGCGTGACGTGTGGCGGAGGTACGGGCAAAAAACTGCCTGGTGACCATGACTTAAAGCGCAGTCACCAGGGGGGTGCGATATCACTGTCGACCATTGGATGAAAAGGCGATGATCGGATGGCTGACAGGCATTGGAGATGGCGAGGATTTAATGCGGCAGGCTCGATATATAATTAGCCATTAATTAACTATATCGGGGTCAATTCTATTGGTCAGGGTTCATTATTAATTAACCTAAAGGGTTAGTTAATCCCATATGGAACGGCAGTGAGTTTAGGCTCTTAACGAATCACAGATTAACTTGTGAATCCTCCATTAAACAATGATTAAGGCTATATTCAACCATCGGCACGAATTATATAAAATGTCGGGGTTTTACATATTTATATAATACGAGGAATGGATTAATGTTTGCGAAATTTATATTTATAAGTTAATATGAAATAAAATGAAAATCATAGCTAAGTAAATGTTAAAAATTCTCATTAAAACTTAGGCTAAAGTGGGAAAAGGGGTTTTCAAGTGATATTATATATCTCCTAAGTAAAATAGCTTTTTCACTTAGGTGAACTTTATGAAATGAAATGAATGGCTAATGGATGATTTTGAGTACTTAGGCTTTTATATCATTGAGCAGAGGGTCCAGTCCCTCCAGAAGTTAGAGAAATGCTCTGAGCCCCTTTTATTTTCAAATACCTTAATACTTAGGGGAAATTAGTGAAATATTTTAGGGAAAATGTGAATGGAAGTTAGTTATTTAACCTTGTCTTGCTTGAACTGTATCAAGTGTAATGTCTGCCTTGCACTTTGTGATAAAAGTAAAGATCAACACATTTTAGAAACATGATCTATCACAAGTATCATTCTACAACACCATCTACCTACCCTACCTACTTTAGCCTGACATTTTTCTTCTTTATTTGGGTGCACTTAGACTAGCAAACCCTTATCAAATTTTCCTTTTCTTTTACATGGCAAGCGTACCTAAGTCTACACTTATTACTTCCAAGGGCTCAGATTAAATTGTTGAGCTCCTTTTTATTTACTCTACCTATCTACTTATCTGCCAAGTTTAAATAGTTTGGTCAGATTTTATTCTCTATTCTACAGCATGAAATTGAAAAATGAACTAGCCAAGTTTGAACTGTTTAACTATTCATCAATTGTGGCAAAAGGTTTAATAAGTTGCACACAATTGCTTATTACAGAAAATGAAATAGTAGTGGCATTTTGACTTGCACACTTTCCTGGTCTATTTTCGTTTTGGGTTCATTTCTTTCACTTCTTTTTTTTTACCATTTTATTCTTTTTTCCCTTCGATTTTTCTTTTAGGGTATAACCTCTTTACATTTTTTTTATTTTTTGATTTTTTGACCATATGGAAAACCTTTGCAACAAGAAAGGTATGAACATATTACAGAGCTCATCAAGTCAATCATGAAATATGACACCTATTGGTATAGGAGCATAACACCACGAATACACCTCCACCCACACCATCACTAGCTTCACCACCATCACCTCCATCTTCACCCGTACCATCTCCACCACCACCACGATTCAATATGGCAAGCACAGTGAAGTTGCTTGTGTTCAAAGGTTTGGGAAATGAGGATCCGGACCAATTTTGGTTCATGGTAAGGGCTTTATGGGAAGTGCAAGGAGTTATATATGAAAATATAAAGAAACTGACATTGGTTAGCATCATGCAGGACCGCGCACTAACCTGCTATATTAAGCACTCCAATAATAATCCAAATGCAGGAATCACAGATATCCAAGTAGTACTAAATAGAAAATTTAGTAGGCCAAAGTCTGAAGAACAGTCGATCATTGGATTCAAAGAGATCGTGATGCTACCAGGTGAGACTCCTTGGGAGCTGGATTAGAGGCTGAAATGTATGATTTACAAAACTAATATGAATCTGACAGATGGACAACATTGCAAGTGGTTTATAGCCTCACTAATGCCACATTTAAGGAGTGTGTTATTGTAGCACAAGATAATGACTCAAGTGGAGGCTTTAGATATTTCTATGAGGGTACATGAGACCCCAATGTAGGATCCTAACTTAGGAGTTCAGCAGGTCCACGCACAACTGAAGAATTTATGCCTTGAGATGTAGACTCTGAAACAGGACAGGACTGCTCGAACAAAAGTGCGCAAAGAGGTATGGTGCCTAAAATACAAGGGTGAAGGTAATGACAAGGACCACTGCCTGGTTTTCACAAATTACCTCGCAAGAGGAGGACAATTCCCTTGAGACTAGAAGTGCAAGCAGGACCTAGCGTGACACCTACTTTGTGGTGTACGATTTGTCAAATAGCAACAAAACATGCCACAGACAATTGTCACTTGTTATAGAAGTATAAGCAAAATTCACAACAGTTGTTATAAAACTTTTGTAGCTCAGTGAGACATGATGAGTGCACTTGTAGAAGCTATGAGTTAATTATGGATAGAACTCCCACCTATAGAGTTCAGGGCAAAATGTGGCCCCTTGACCAAACAAGAATAACACGAACAAGATTTTAGAGGCGTGAGCAAGGCTAAGGTAGAGGAGAACCTAGAAGAGGTCATAGACAGTTGATATACTACAATTGCAGAGGGTTGGTACATTATTACTGTGATTGCACAAATCCAATTTGTTTGTCATGTTTGTATTGCACCTTGTTTGTTCATGAGATAGAAGATTGTCCTACACTGATAACCAGGATACGCGACAAAAGAGCGCTACCGCCTCCCCCGACTCAGAACCTACAAATAATGAGGTCTAAGCCAGACGAGGAAGATCCAAATGTGAAAATTGTGCTCCAAAGTGAAATCACGACAGGATATGACAAAGGCAAACAGCCGGAAGATAGTAATTGGGTTCACATAGCCTCGACGAAAGAAGAGGATTTTGATTTGGAGCGCACATGGGAAGCCTTCATGGAAGCCAAGAAGAGCTTCATTGATGCCTCCACTTCAAGGAACAAAGATAGACCGGAGCTAGAGATGGACCCATCTATGCTCACTACATTCCTAGAAATATGTATGAAGTTACTGTGCGATAGTAAGCCAGTGAAAGGGTTATAGGAACTCATTAACAGATGCGCTATGATCACACCAGGAGAACCACGCATAGTCTGGAAGATCGGAAAACATAACAAAAGAACGAGAAAAGAGATGACACTAACCACGTAGATCAAAGAATATGAGATGGATCAAGTCATCCTGGATTTAGGATCAGATGTGAATGTTCTACCGAAATAGACATGGGAACGAATGGGGCAACCTGTGCTGTAGTGGTCTCGAATTCAGCTAAGGATGGTGAACCAACAGAAAATTATACCCATGGGTGATTACAAGGAATAACAATGGATATTGAGGGAGTGAGCATGCTAGCAGACTTTGAAGTGATAGAGATTGTTGATGACAGAAATCCTTACCCCACGCTTTTAGGAATTTATTGGTACACTGGCATGAACGGGGTGGTCAATTTGAAAAAGTGAAAAATGATTTTTGAAAAGAATTCACTATGCGTAATTGCACCCCTAGACCCTGCTGAAGGATTGCACTATATGGAGCCAGCGCACAACTATGAAAGTGATGATGATTTGGACTGCATCATTAAGATAATAGCGTTAAACCAAGACTAGGTGAATCCCATGACAGATGGGTGGATTGCATGGGAGTGAAAATGCTCCTTTAATTTGGATTCGGATGAGGAAACAAAGCAATGGTATAATTGGTTACATGAGGTGACTACACTAAATTGTAATATGATGACAAGGTTGCTACACTTTGTATCGATAGAAATAAGAGACCTACCTACTTATGATGGTTTAAGTGAGGTAGATACCTTCTTGAATAAATTTGAAAGGGAGGTGCCAGAAAAGCAACATTTTCAGGCCTTAGACTGGGTACTATGCAATATGCCTGTGAGATGGTGGGGTACGTACAAAGGGAGCTTTGACGACTAGCACAAATGTAGGGGAATGATGCGCACATGATTTGGGAAGCCTAGGGTGCAATTGACAAATAAGTACAATGGGCAGGATGATCCGTGCATGCATCTGGCCAGTAGGATGTAGGCATATGGAAAAGAGACCCAACCTGCAAGGATGCACATGTACTTCACGCTAAAAGACCTGGTTAATAAGCATGTGTTGAGGGGCGAGCTCGCATATGGCTATTAATTTTTGGAAGACATTATGTAGGAAGAGAAATCACATAGAAGATTCTACGCACAGAAGCGTTCACCGAGGTATAAAACGACCTGAAAAAAGTATGCAACGCATAACAAAGTGATTGGGACCTACATGTACCTGCAATATTATGGGCTTATAGGACAACATGAAAGAAACTGATGGGACAAACACCTTTTAGGCTTGTCTATGGAGTGGAAGTTGTAATGCATATGGAATACATCGTGCCTAGTCTATGCATAGCAGTGCTCATAGGTATGAAGGATTGCAGAGCCCTAAAGGAGCAGCGTGCGCAGTTTGAGGAGCTCGAAGAAGAATGGTTTTTGGATGGATTCCACCAACAGGTACAAAAGCAACACGAAAAGGCATGGTACGATCGACATATTAAGTTGTGCACCTTTAAGGTAAATGATTTGGTGTTGTTATATGATAGTAAGTTTGATAAATTCTGAGGGAAGCTCAAAATGCATTGGCTAGGACCAAATGTTATTAAGGAGATCACAGATGGTGGTGCACTACAATTGGTAAAGTTAAATGGAGAAATCTTCCCAAGAAGGTAAATGGTAACTATTTGAAACCATACACAGGTGATCTGGCCATCAGGCTTGCCGACAAAAGCACAGTCTTAGCGCTCCATGAGCTGAAAGGAGGCGTGGGACTATAAACTACTTTCCCTAGGAGCTGCGCAATGTCAGGACTATGCGTAGTAGAAAAGTGTCATAGGGTCCGCGATAGTGCAAGGGTAACTACGCTGCCATACAGGTCAGCTGGAAAATGATGTTACAATCACTATTCACAATATGATGCTCCATTTTAAACCAAATGGAGTTGGAGGTAGGCATTTAAGGTGAAATTTATTGGCTAGATTCTTGAAAATCTGCCACCAATCAAGCATTAAAAGATCAAATGTGGGGGGTGTTATCACTTAAAACCACAGTTCACCTATGTCCAAAGATTCATATAAAAAAATTTTGTTTAAGTCAATAGGTTTCTATGTGTGTCACTTTGAAATTAGAATTTCAAAAGGTATTGATGTGAATCCTTGTAAAAAAACCGTTAGATACCCTCCATCATTATTGTTTAAGGCATGTCTTGTCTTGTTTGTGTCATTTGTATTTTGCGCGGTTTCGCAGCGCAATCTGATTGGCCAATTTAGCTGCGCAATCATTTTTCCACCTTTTTGCAGCGTATCATTTACCAGCCATTTCGTAGCGCGGTTTGTCAATTCATAATTGTTTGCGCTACGAAATCGGGGATTCGGGGTTTTTTGCAGCGCATTTTCTTGAAATGTCAAATCTGGGGAGATGAGTCATTA